>VZTN01030234.1:28685-44196 GCA_013400515.1 Erpornis zantholeuca | reverse complement strand
GGGGCCGACCGTGACTCAGGCGGTTGCGAGGAGCGGCCCGGCCGGACATCCCCGCCCGCTGCCACCACTCCTCAGCCCGGCAGCCTCGCGGCTCTTTTGTGTCCGGGTGTCGGAGGAGGCGGAGGGGGTGGGGGACGCAGTTGAGACGCGCGGCACTGCGGGCGCTTGGCAGGGGCCCCCCCTTTGTCTGAGTCAGCCGCCGGACTGCACCCGCCTTGAGAGCGCCCAGTGCCGGTTCGGGTCCCCCGTACCGACACATGGGCTCTTCCTCGCCCGAGCGCGGCCGTGAGCGGCGAGTGACCCCAGCAGCCCTTGTACGTCCTCTTTGTATTTTGTTCCTGCGCTTCTCCTGTTTAACCGTGATCCCTGTTCGGGAGGAGGATGTTGAGGCAATTCAGTATTTAGGTCAGTGAGCTCGTTGCTAACGCAGTGCCCGGGTTTCGGGGCTGGTTTCCGCGCGCGTTGGGGCCCTCGTTTTTGTCGTTACGCCGCCAGTGTGGAGTCGCCCGGGACGGCGGCGGCACGGCCATGGCCTCGGCGCCGAAGGGTGACTGAGGTGCGCGGCCGGGGTCGCTAACGGGATTTACGCGCCCCTTCCCTCGAGTTGGGCTGGTAGCTGCTGGTGGAAGGAGACCTTTTTAAATCATCTGTTGCCCTCCTCTCGAAGAGGAGCGGTTGGGTGTAGCTCTACCCGCCCGGGGTTGCGGTGCGCATTTTTGGAGCGATGGTTGCCCCGAGGCTCCCATCGCGGCTGGGTGATGCCTCATTTTATGGGCTGTAGGTCGGCACCCGCTCTCCCCGCTATCCCCTGGAAGGGCAGGGCAGTCGGATTTCGCCGGCGCCTCCTCCCGCCGGAGCCGGCGGCCTGCAGGAGATATAAATAGGGACTGACTTCAGCGGGCGGCGGGGAAGGCCGGGCGCCCCGGGCCCGTCACGCCGCCGCCTGACAGGCGGAAGCGCCGGCCATGTGACCGACCCACCGCAGCGGCAGCGGCACCGCCGAACGGGCAGCCCGGGGCTCCTTGTGCCCCCGGCGCACAGCTGCGCTAAGGGCTTCCCGCTGTCGGGAGGCGCCGGAAAAATGAACGCGGGTGAAACCCGGGCCGCCTCCCGGAGCCTGGAAAAGCACTTGTTCAGCGTTGGGTAGCAACGACTTGATCGTTCCGTTAGGGGAATGCATTTCACGTAGTGGAAGGCTGTGCAGACCGAACGAGCTGCTGAGTGTCTAGTTTGTACTAGGGTATTAGAGTTGGCACCGAAAACAACATTTAGTAAGTGGTGAAATTTGTTCTAGCACACTAACTTGGAAGTTAAGCAGATCACCTGATGTTGGCAGCACGTTTGATAGCATGTTGATCTTACCTGCTGAGTAATAAAAAGGGCAGAAGTAGCCTTTTTTTTGTATTCTATAGACATAGGTCTACAATACAGATGACAAGATTTTTTAAGATTTCTGCTAGGTCGGTCAGGTGATTTTGGCTGTAAAACTGTATCAGAATAAGAGTAGAGCCGTGTTGTATCCAGAAGGGACGCTATTTATACCTGGAAGGTGTTGCAAAGCTATAAATAGTACAGCTATTTATACCTGGAAAATTAGGTCCTGTGACCACCAGCAGGCAAGATGAATTTTACTTGTTTACTTTCTCCTGATTTTGGTCTACTGTGATCCCAGAAGTTTAGTTTAGCTAAAGGCACCTGTCAGATGCAGTTGTTGTACTAGGGAAATGTAAGTTTACTATTGCAGTGTGGGCTCTCTTAATTAGAGGTATTTTTCTATACACAGTAACAAATTCACTTTTGGCAGTTTTGACTTCTAGTGTCGTCTGTCAAATATCTCTTACTGTGACAGTTTCTGAGTAGGAAAACAGCAGTCTAAAGTTTATACTAAAATGATTCCGGGTGCCATTTGAACAACTTGTACTAAATTTAAATTTTAGTGCAATACTATTACATGTCCTCAATTTGTAGCAAATCCATGATTGCTGTGTTCCAGTTTTATTGCCTTTGGGAATCCAAGGATTTGGCTGCTGTGCAGTTTTCTAACCTTGCTTTGCAGAATTTTAACAGGCAGTGAATGTGAGAACCTTATTTCCAACGTGTGGTTGGTTCATTGCAAAATTTAGCACTGACTCTGGGAGGCTTAGAAGTCTTTATACAACTTGATTAGAGAAAGGGTTTTTTCTTTTGTAAATGTGTAAGCTATGTAATACAACATACTCAACAGTTTGGAGTTGCTAATGTTACCTCCCTTGGAAGAGTATTGTGAGAGTAAGTACTGCTAATTGTGGAATTTGCCTCACAGTGATGTGAGATAGGCACTGAAAAAGCAGGGCTCTTCTGCTGGAGTCAAGCAAAAATAAGCTGTGTTGTTTGCCAGAACTGCTTTGTGGGTATGAACTTGGTCTTACTTATTCAGAATATCCATATTAGTGCTCAGAGGTTGGTATTTTAAGAGGTTTTTTTGCTGTCAAATTAAATTAACCTGCTCATGCAACTCAGTGCTCAGCAAGTATATTATTTCTCAGTATTAGTATGATGACACTTTTTCTTGTCTTAAAGGTTCATAATGATGTTACTTAGCAATAAATTATAGTTGTGAATGGTATATTAACATTCATATGACCTCTTTAAGAATGATGATATCACTTGGTGGGGCAGATATTCTCATAATTCTTTTAATTCTTAATACTTTTAACCCTGCAATTGATTTTGGTGAGATGCCAACTCCTAATGCAATTTTTGGTTTTATTTACAGCATCGAGATGACTCAGGAGACAAACCAGACCCCAGGGCCCATGCTGTGTAGTACGGGATGTGGATTTTATGGAAATCCTAGAACAAATGGCATGTGTTCTGTTTGCTACAAAGAACATCTTCAGCGACAGCAGAATAGTGGTAGAATCAGCCCAATGGGTAAGGGCGTGGGGAATTGTTGGGGTTTTCTTTATTTCTTTTAAAATCAAACATACAGAGGTTTACAAGAAATATGAGAACATTTATTGGAGGACTTCTGAAAGCTGAAGTGAAAGAATGAATATTCAAAGAGAATACTACTTTAAAGCACAGTAAATATAAAAATACATTTCTGTGTAATGTGTTCTGGTTTGCTTGGCATTCAACCATAACTTACTTGCCCACTTAGTCTCTTCTGTTAGCATTTTCTTATGCAATCTGTATTTTGGTTTTTAAGTAAAAAGCATTAAACAGTATCAGTGAAGACTGTATGCAGACAGTTTGTAGCTGTATAGGAGACTATTTGATTCATGTGTTTTCTGCAATTTGTTCATAACTTGTTAAATTCTTGTTACATAGGAACAACCAGTGGTTCAAACAGTCCTACCTCAGATTCTGGATCTGCACAGAGAGCAGACACTAGCTTAAACAACTGTGAAGGTGCTGCTGGCAGCATATCTGACAAAACAAGGTAAAGTTAAGGTTGTACTGTGAGGGTTGAATGAGCTATGAGCTGCTGCAGTGAGTGTCTGCAGAGGAAAAAGGACTGATGACCTGACAGGGCTCTATGAATCCATGTAAATTGAAAAAATCATTCAAATATTTGGTGTTGTAGTGCTGCAGTAAACAGAATTGTTTTTATTTATCTAGAGAAATAATTTGTTACAGGCTTGCCTCTTTTCTTCTAGGGAAACTAAAACAGAGTAAAAAAGTTTGTTTTGAAGATAGTAGAAGCGTAGGTCTGGAAAGTGTATCAGTAGTAACTGAACCAGTAGATCATTAATGGGTCTGGGCAGTTCAAGCTTTTATTTTGAATGTAGAACTGATGTAATTTATGTGTTTCACTGTGCTTAAACAGAAATGTGCCTGTTGCCGCTTTGCCTGTAACACAGCAAATGACAGAAATGAGCATTTCAAGAGAAGAAGACTTAACGCCGAAAACAGAGACTGAGCCAGGTACGTTCTCAGAGTGACACTGGGCACAACCAGTGACTTGGTACAAGTGGAGGGTTTGTTTACTTTCTGAGTAGCCATCTCCTGTTGTGATGGTCTTGAGAAATGTGCTTAGGATGCTTTTGAGTCTTGTTTCCTCACAGTCAAGAAAAAGGACTAGTTCCAGAACAGCTTTAAAATATATGTTAATTGTTAGTAAAAAAATTTACACTTACGAGGGTGTTTTTAGATCCATAACATTTGTTTTTCGAAGGGAGGGACTCTGAAATCATATTAGGGTGAGATGTTCAGTTTTGGAGTCAAACTGTTGAGATTCTGTGTATTATCTAGCAGAACAATTCCAGCTGACTCATGGCAGTCAAAATGGCTTGTATTTGGAGAAGGATGCTTAATAAATTCCATTCTACAGAGGAGTGAGGCTGTGGGGGAAGGGACAATATATGGTTTAAAAACTTTAACAGAAGTTGCTTACGGTTCTTGAACTAATTGAGTAATCAGTAGATACACCCAGTGCATTGTTTCGGGGTTGTTGCAGCTTTAATTGCTGTGTGTGAATTGTCTGTTTAACAGTTTATTCTCATGCTGGATAGTTGCAGCTGGACTAGCAGTAGAACTTCAACGTATAAACTATTTCTTGGAGTGAGGCAGAGAGGGAGGGGCAGCTTGCTTCACTGACCAGTGTACAGTAGTATTCATACCAGTTTGCTCAAATGGATATTATAACATACTTGTTTTGTACTTTAACAAATCCAGACTTTTTCATTTAATTTACCAGTTCTGAAACAATTTTAAAAACTGAAAGGTGATGTATAGTAGGAAGCCTGTTTGCTCAAGCTGAAGATAAAATCCATTTTTTAGTTTTGAAGTCACTGAGATGAAAATGGCAGCAGATGCTACTCAGCACTGTATCAAAGTGATTTTTATGTAGTTAAATCTTTGCCAACAAAGGCTGGTCTGACACTCCATGTTTAATTACTCAGTATTTGTACAGAGGGTTTTACCATTTTCATCAGTCATGCTAAGTCAAGGTTCTTTGACAGGAACTAAAGATCAGTTATACAATATATTGGGTTTTTCATTATGTATGGATTTAAAGAGGATTTTTGCAATTACTAAATTTCTGTAACTGATGTCATCTGAATAGGCTTTCATCATTATGTGACAGAAATGTGATTTAGGCTTTGCTACAATATTCATTAACCCAGTGTGCTGTGTTATGAAATCCCACTGGAATGTGTCAAGAAGGAAATAGGAATACATAAAATGGTAGAAGTGATGAAGTAATAGGTGATTCTGCTTTTCTTAGAACTGTTGGCATTTTGCCAGCTGTAAAGAAAATCTTTAGTTATTGTTGATACATAACCTATTTTTCAGGTCAGCTGTATGACAGGTCACACAGCTCACTATTGATTACAGTGGGGGAAAAAATCCAAAGCAGCTCAAAGATATTTACGAATTGTAGTAAATGATCTCAGAGGCTGAAATCAGTAAAAGCTGTCCCAGGCTTGTGTAGAGATGATTGGAAAAACTATCAGAGAACTTAAATGCCTCTGGAAAAAACTTGAAGAACTAAACTACCTCCTGAGAGAACACAACTGTAAATTCATGAGGCAGCCTCAGGTGCACTAGTGCTCAAGCTCTCTTTTAAGTGTTATTATTTGGCACAGATCCTAGGCAGCATAAGATAATGTCCTTACATACTATTCACAGGGTTTGTTGGACTTCTGAAATGAACCGTGTTGGCTATATTCAGTGGTACATTACTCTGTGTCTTGCAGGCAAGAGAAGCTGGCCTAGACTTTTTATAAAAAAAATCCCTCGTGTGTCTGGACTAGGCAGATTTTTTATCTTCCTTTTTTCCAGTAGCATCCATTATGTGTTGGTCTCTCAAGGACAAACTGGAACGATGGTAAATAATTCACATCACCTAATAGCAAGAAAAGTTAATACTTTCTTTGAGGTATGATTGTCTAAGATAGTGCAATCATGGAGTTGTTAATGAAACACAGTGTAGCTGTAAGCATAGCCTAATGCTAGGGACAATTTCATAACCAGGTGGTAATATACCATGAACTGTATCTTCAGCAGTATGAAGTCACATTGTCTTCTGCCAGAAGATATTCATTACCAAAAGAAAGTTTGTATATTTGCCTTACAAGTTAGAAAGTGTAAAAAAACGATTACCTCTGTTAAACTAAAATTTTCTTTTTGTAGTCTTTAGCATAAAATTATACTTGCTTGCTTTTGGAATTGAAACAACTGACTAGAACATGGAGAAGTTGAGAAAAAAATTAAACAATGAAGTTTGACAAGCTTGTTTCTCTTGGTTTTGTTGGGGTTTTGGGTTTTTTCTTTGTGGAGGTTGAGGTTGCAGCCTAGATGCACCTTCACAACAAACCTGGTGCTAAGACAATGAATTGTGTCTTAACAGTTGAAGAAAGGTACGGTGAATGTAACTGGGTTGTAACTCACGTTGTTGTTTTCTTGCAAGTTGTTGTGGTGGGCTGACTGACTGGATGCCTGGTGCCCACCAAAGCCTCTCTCACTCCCCTCCACAGCTGGACAGGGGAGAGAAGATACAAGAGGGGTTCGTGGGTTGAGATCAGGACGGGGGGAGATCACTTACCAAATACCATCATGGGCAAAACAGGTTTGAATTAGAGATATGGAATTTATTATTAACAAAATAAGAGCAGCATAATGAGAAGTAAAAATAGACCTTAAAAAAGCCCTTCTCCTCATGCCTCCCTCCTTCCTAGCTCTATCTTCTTCCCCGGGGCTCACCGGGAGATGGGGAGTGGCGGTTGTGGTGAGTTAATGACACGTTTCTGCTGCTGTTCGGGGAGAGGAGTCTACCCTGCTCCAGAGTGGGGTCCCTCCCACAGGAGATTGTTCCCCGTGAACTTCCCCAGCATGAGTCCATCTTAGGAGCAAAAGTTCTCCATGAACTTCAGCGTGGGTCACTCCTCATGGGGTGCAGGCTGCTCCAGCATGGGTTCCCCAGAGGGGGACTTTTATGTCCTCAAATTCATAAATGGGTGCTATTTAAAAATAAGTTTTATAGGATTTTGTTAAGCTTTTACACTTTTTAAGGACTGAAGACAAACTATACCCAAAGTATTCTAAAAATATGATTCATAGTTCTTTTTTTTTGCCCTCTGAGTTGCAGGAATTAAACGCAAATTTAGTTGACTTCTTTCTTTTTTATGTGTTACACCATCAGAGCAATAAATTCACCAAGTTGGTGAAGTATGGTGACCCCCTTTCTGTTTGGTTTATTATTATTTTAGCATATATTCAAATGGAAATAAAAGATGTGTAAAAGAAATAGAGTTGAGTTAATAGTAACCACGTGGGTTGACTGAGCCAGATGCCAGGCACCCACCAAAGCTGCTCACTCACTTCCTTCTGCAGCTGGACAGAGGAGAGGAAATTTAACTAAGGGTTCATGGGTTGAGATAAGGACTGGGAGAGATCCCTCATTAAATACCATCATGGGCAAAAGAGGCTCTAATTACAAATAAGAAATGGATTTATTATGCTAACAAATTCAGAACAGGATAATGAGAAGTAAAAACAGACCTTAAAAACACCTTTTTCTGCTCCTCCCTCCTTCCAGCTGTACCTCCTACCCCAGCAGTGAAGGAGCCAGGGAATGGGGATTGTGGTCAGTTCATCACCCCAGGCTCCTCATGGTCAGGGAGAGAAGTTGTTCCCTTACTGCACCATGGGGTCCCTCCCACTGAAGAGAGTTCTCCATTAACTTCTCCAACATGAGTCTCTTTCACAAGCAGCAGCCCCCTGAGAACTGCTACAATGTGAGTCCATCCCACCGGCAACACCACCCCTCACGCTGCTTCCACAGGTGCAGTCCTTCAAGTACAGGCTGCTCCAGCCTGGGAGCGCCCGTGGAAGAGTGACCCGTTACCATCATTTCTGATTGGCCAGCCTTGGCCAGCAACACATGTGTCCTGGGGTCAGCTGGCATTGGCTGCAGTATAAGGATTGTATTGTTTCTAGGACTTCTACTGCTACTACTACTATTCTTTCAGCTGCAGAACTACACCTAAAGTCTTTTGGGTGACTGCTGACTTTACTTTTTCTCTCGTTTTGTTTTTTCCATTTCTTCAATTGTGGGAATTGGCAGTTAGCTTCATCGAGTCACGGCCCTTAAATCAGTTTTTTGTCCTATGTTGTCAAGAATCTCTACCCCTATTGTTTAAGGTGCTTAGATCTTATTTTGGTAAATTTTTCTTTAGTTAGAGAAGCTTCTAAAAACTTTATTCTGTTACTTTTGTATCCCTTTCTGGTCACTTTTGATATGGAGAGTGTTAGAAAATAGTACTGATTTTTTTTCAGCGTGTTTTCTTCAACAGAAACATCGTATTCGTTCCTTTCCAGTGTGAAATCTCTCTAATACTGATAATACACATGCTTTTTTTGAAGCAGCTGTACAGTTTTATATTAGAAAAACTACTGACAGTTTTGAACATTCTTTTCTTAGAGTGGTTTTTAATTTTGAGAGGCAGTCCCATGTAGTCACTGTGATTTTATAATTTAGGGTCTGAGAAGAACTTTATTCTCCAGTTTGTAGAACTTTTCTCCGTGTAGGTTGAGTAGCTGTTGGTACTTTGTAATGTGGGTAACTGGTTCCATCAGTGGCCTTGCTGCTGCTCATGCATCTTCAGGCTACAATTGAAGGAAATTCTCCTAAATTCATGATGAAATGCCTATATTTGTGTGGAGTTTTTCAGGCACTCACATGCAGTACTAGGATTATGTTAGTGTTTATCGTTAATTTGAGAGGATAATAGTCATCCTTGGGCATGTCGGTAATGCATCTTATAGTGCCTACAGGCAATCATTTAAGACCAAAATATTAGTTAATAAAAGTCTACCCAGTTCTGAAAATCAGTTGTTCCTAAAGTTTTTGGCATTGTAGTAGGAGAACTGATCTAGTAAAATTTGAGTGAAGTAAATCTTTGCAGGTCTTGAGCAGAGATGGGAAAGGACATGACCAAGGTGATGGAGAGGGCTGCACAGAACCATAGAACCATTTGGGTTAGAAAGGGCTTTATAGATCATCTCATTCCAATCCTTCCATTCCTCTGCATCACTACTCTTGGAGTAAAGAATTTCTGCCTAACATCGACTATAATTCCCTCTTGTAATTCAGAAGTGTTTCCCCTGGTCCTATCACTATCTGCCCATGTATAAATCTACCCCTGTTTTATAAGCCCTCTAAGCTTGGAAGGCTTCAATAAGGTATTCCCAGAGCCTCGTCATCACCATGCTGAACAACCCCATCTCTCTCAGCCTGTCTTCGTAGGAGAGGTGCTTCAGTCCCTTTGTGAGCAGTCCCTTTGAGTCCCCTTCAGTGAGCATCTTTGTGGCCTTCCTCTGGTGTTTACCTAGCAGATTCACGTCTTTCCTGTGCCGAGGACCTCAGAGCTGGATTCAGCACTCCAGATGGGGTCTAAAAGGAGCAGAGTAGATAGACAGAATCCCCTCCCTTGGTGTGCTGGCTCCTATTTGGATGCAGTTGGCTTTCTGGGCTGCCAGCACACACTTCTAGCTTATGTCCAGTTTTTCCTCCAGAAGAATCCACAAGTCTTTCTCTGTAGGAGTGATCTCAATGAGCCACACTCTTTTTGTCCTCATGTCTGCGATTATTCCAGCCCGGGTGCAGCATCTTGCACTTGGACTTGTTGAACTGCATGATTCTCATGAGCCCATTTCTCAAGTATGTTCAGATCTCCCTGTCTGGCATTCTCTTTTTCATGCTGAGGGTGCACTTAATCCCGCTATGTAACTGATGAAGATACTCAAGAGCAGGGGTCCCAAGACAGAGCCCTGAGGGACACCACTCACCATCAGTCTCCACCTGGACATACAGCTGTTGACCACACCTCTCTGGCTGCATCTATCCAGTAAATTCCTTATTCACCACATAGTCCATCCTCCAAATCCGTGTTTCTCCAGTTTGGGGATCAGGATGAGAAAGTGCCTGCATGCCAGTAGGAGCTCTTTTGCAGTAGTGAGGTGTTTTAGTGGCAAGGAGTTCGCTTCAGCTGAACACTTACTGAGCAACCAGGTCTACAGGTACCAGTAACTGCTATTTTCCAGCTGTCAGCATTTTTTCAGCTACCCATTCTGTGGTGATAGAGAAATCATTTAGAGCACTTTGATTAATACTGTGTGATCTCTGACATGAATTTAATTTAATGTCTTGAGGACTGGAATTGTACTTTCCCAGTTAGTTTTGTCTTTTGTGTTACAGGAAGCCTTTTGTGACAAGCAATTTTAAGAACAGTATTTTGATTTAGACAGGCTTCTGATATGGAGCATGTTCTGTCATGGCAGAACAACTGCAATTTTCAATATTCTTCATCTACAGGTTGAAGAAAAAGGAGTTTTGTTCTGAGCCTTAGGGCACAGGATAGGCAGCTTTTTCTTCTGTCCTAGCCATTACTCAGAAGCACATTTATGAGCATTTACCATCATATAAACAAATCAGACTAAAATCTGCTGGCATAAAATAATAGCAGAATCCCTTGTTCGTGGAGAGTAATAAATGGAACATTGTAGTTTGAATTTAGGGAGCTATGTCCTCTCTTGTCTTGGTACCTTTTAGTGACCAGCACTTCAGAGGTTGTCTTCTGCTTTTCCTCCTTGGAAGATGTTTTAGTTGTCAGGGAAGGATCCAGTTCAGCAGCCTGTTCAGGAAATGTGCTGATGCAGTTTCTTAGGATGACTTTCATCACTGTACAGGGCTGCCATTGTTCCAGTTTCTTGATGCAAAGATGGAAGTATACCTCTAGTAATTGATAACATTTGCCCTAGACAAATTTGTTATCAGAGGCTGTGTTTTGTGGCAGAGTGATCTGCTAGGCTGTCTCTTGGCCTTGCTACATCCTGGGAAGTTAGTGTTTTCATTTTTGCTACCTTGTAGATGTGTTAGGTAGTGATATAAATGGCTGTCTTCTCATTTCCATTTTCTCTTAGTGTACGTTCTTTATATCACTGTTGATTTGCCCCCCTCTATATTTTCCTCTGCATATGCTTGAAACAGCATGCATGCTCCCAAGGCTCAATTTTTAAGTTGGTTCTGATGTAGATGCTTTCCTTTAGCTAGATACACACCAAATTGCAATGTGCATGTTTCAGGTTCCTCTTACTTATCTGTCTGGCTTACAATTAGCACTTTATTTTGAAACAAACTACCCATATAACAAATCTTCAAAAAGGTGTTTGACCATGCTTTTGTGGCGGTGTTTAGTCATTTTTTTAAGGCCATAATTGATGGCTGTTAGCCAAGGCACATAACATCTGTCAGGTACACTCAGTTTGTAATATTGCTGGTTGTTAAGCTAGTTTTTAGTCACAGGCTCTCTAGCAGACAAATTGGTACTGAACACTGATTTTCTTAGGATTTAAAGACAAGTTCAGTGTCATATTTGTTCATCTAGAAAATCTTAATCAAAACGAACTGTTTTCATCAAAAAAAAAAACAGTGATGTGACAAAAAACTCACATAAGTGACCATGGTTGTTCATTAGGACTGTTTCTATAATGTAGAAATATAAGAGAGTACTAGCAGCCATTTGTTTTACTGCATGAAATTTTTTGGTGATGAGAACTGAAGGTTCCTTGTTCATTCTGAGAGTTTGTTGCTTATAAATATTGTTTGGATTGTGAGATCTCGCCTGAGGCCTTTCTTTTTGTAGGGTGAGTTGTAAAGTTTTCTGGGTGTTTTTAGAATACCTTTGAATGACAATGCAAACCCAATTTTAAAAAACAAGTACTGAGTCAAAAGAATCTCAACTACCAAACCATATTTGTATGAAGTTGATTGCAAGTAAGTCCTTAAGGCTTTTATACTCCATTTATTCTGAAATGCATTCTGTAGTTAATAGATGTTATGATAGATGTTACCATATGCTGAGAGTGTTCAGCAAACTTGTGCCAAGAGCAGGTATTACTGTTGTGTACAACTGCATCTCTCAGCTTTCTTTAGTTCCAGTTTTGGATGTGAAGAGGATATCAATTCAAAAAATTAAATTTTGGGGGAAACCCCCCTTTTTTCCAATAAAATAGCTGTGTCTAAAGATGTTCTAAAGAGGCAATTGAGAAAGTACTCACTTTGACTATACCTGCTTGAACACTAAAACTGAATAAACAACAAAAAATAGAGATATGCAATGCAAATCTGCACTTTGTTATTTAGGGCTCTTTTGAACTGTGTTTTGTAGCTGTGTTCTGGATCTGTCACAGGATAAGCAGCTTCCTAGCTGCTGTCTTGGTGAACTGCTTTAGATAGCTGACTTGACTGCAGTAATGGCAAAACAACTCAGTACTATGGCAGTAACACATTACTGAATTTCATTTTTTTCTGAAATACATTCCTGTTAGTTATGTTTCCTACAGAGGTATCTCTGTTCAGCAACTTTGGCTCTGACAGTATTGTTACTGTTTTAGATTAGAAGTAACTTGATCATGTGATTTATTTAAGTATAAAATGTGTACATTGAATTTCTGTCATGCTTTTCAAGCCTGTATAGGTATAATGAGTAAGTGCCATGTATTTTCTAGCTAGTAGAAGTGGGGGGAAAAATCTGATTGTCTCAATAGAGTTGGAAGGGATGGATAAAGTACCTAAAAATTCTTATTTCTGATTCACGTTTTTAGACTAGTCTATACAGTACTTTAAACAATAGGCATCAGGGTCTTAGTGGGTGAATTAATCCTTAATGTATGCATATTACTGAATAGCCAGTGAAGTCAAGAAAAGCAAATTTTACCCTTACTTCCTTTTCTTGTTTTAACAGTTGTAACTCAACCAAGCCCATCAGTTTCTCAGCCTGGTACTTCAGAGAGTGAAGAAAGAGGTGCTGAACTGCCAAAACCAAAGAAGAACAGATGTTTCATGTGCAGGAAGAAGGTTGGCCTTACAGGTATGAGAACACTGTCAATTTTAAACAAATTTGCATGATTGGCTACCTCTTGCTAGATTAAACTTGATAAAATAAGTGTTTTATTGATCTTATCAGCTTCTTCAGAATTGAAACAACTTAGTACGGCCATTTATTTTTATGTCATAGTAGACAAACATATCCCCTTTGTGGTGACTGCACCCTTAATGAACACCTTAATTAAAAACTAATCTTCCTAGTAATGTTGCTTCTTTTTCTGTGTACAGGATTTGACTGCCGATGTGGAAACCTATTTTGTGGACTTCACCGTTATTCTGACAAGCATAACTGCCCATATGATTACAAAGCAGAAGCTGCAGCAAAAATCAGAAAAGAGAATCCAGTTGTGGTGGCTGAAAAAATTCAGAGAATATAAATTAATGTGCTTGTGAAAAGACTGACTGACTTTTTGTGGGGCTTTTTTTTTTTCAATACATCCTAAAAAACATGAAAAGAGCAGGTGCATGGTCATTTTCCTTTGTTTTCCAAAGTTTTACTTCGAGTCCTGTCTGTTTAAATGACATTTCAAATGTTTGGGTGTTCGTTACAGGCAGAATTGGATAGATACAGCCCTTGAAAATATATATGCCCTCCCCAGAATAGATGAATGATCAGAAACCTGATGGATGATCAGGAATACACATGCACAGAGGACAGACTCTAGTTCACATGTGCCAAACAGGAGTATGCAATCTGCATGTGTGCAGCAGCTCTGCCTTTTGAGATGTGCATGAGGTATTTAATGTTAGGCTAATTGTTACATGCCTGTTTTGGAGAAGGATACATCAAAACAGTTGGCAGTCTACNACACACCAAATTGCAATGTGCATGTTTCAGGTTCCTCTTACTTATCTGTCTGGCTTACAATTAGCACTTTATTTTGAAACAAACTACCCATATAACAAATCTTCAAAAAGGTGTTTGACCATGCTTTTGTGGCGGTGTTTAGTCATTTTTTTAAGGCCATAATTGATGGCTGTTAGCCAAGGCACATAACATCTGTCAGGTACACTCAGTTTGTAATATTGCTGGTTGTTAAGCTAGTTTTTAGTCACAGGCTCTCTAGCAGACAAATTGGTACTGAACACTGATTTTCTTAGGATTTAAAGACAAGTTCAGTGTCATATTTGTTCATCTAGAAAATCTTAATCAAAACGAACTGTTTTCATCAAAAAAAAAAACAGTGATGTGACAAAAAACTCACATAAGTGACCATGGTTGTTCATTAGGACTGTTTCTATAATGTAGAAATATAAGAGAGTACTAGCAGCCATTTGTTTTACTGCATGAAATTTTTTGGTGATGAGAACTGAAGGTTCCTTGTTCATTCTGAGAGTTTGTTGCTTATAAATATTGTTTGGATTGTGAGATCTCGCCTGAGGCCTTTCTTTTTGTAGGGTGAGTTGTAAAGTTTTCTGGGTGTTTTTAGAATACCTTTGAATGACAATGCAAACCCAATTTTAAAAAACAAGTACTGAGTCAAAAGAATCTCAACTACCAAACCATATTTGTATGAAGTTGATTGCAAGTAAGTCCTTAAGGCTTTTATACTCCATTTATTCTGAAATGCATTCTGTAGTTAATAGATGTTATGATAGATGTTACCATATGCTGAGAGTGTTCAGCAAACTTGTGCCAAGAGCAGGTATTACTGTTGTGTACAACTGCATCTCTCAGCTTTCTTTAGTTCCAGTTTTGGATGTGAAGAGGATATCAATTCAAAAAATTAAATTTTGGGGGAAACCCCCCTTTTTTCCAATAAAATAGCTGTGTCTAAAGATGTTCTAAAGAGGCAATTGAGAAAGTACTCACTTTGACTATACCTGCTTGAACACTAAAACTGAATAAACAACAAAAAATAGAGATATGCAATGCAAATCTGCACTTTGTTATTTAGGGCTCTTTTGAACTGTGTTTTGTAGCTGTGTTCTGGATCTGTCACAGGATAAGCAGCTTCCTAGCTGCTGTCTTGGTGAACTGCTTTAGATAGCTGACTTGACTGCAGTAATGGCAAAACAACTCAGTACTATGGCAGTAACACATTACTGAATTTCATTTTTTTCTGAAATACATTCCTGTTAGTTATGTTTCCTACAGAGGTATCTCTGTTCAGCAACTTTGGCTCTGACAGTATTGTTACTGTTTTAGATTAGAAGTAACTTGATCATGTGATTTATTTAAGTATAAAATGTGTACATTGAATTTCTGTCATGCTTTTCAAGCCTGTATAGGTATAATGAGTAAGTGCCATGTATTTTCTAGCTAGTAGAAGTGGGGGGAAAAATCTGATTGTCTCAATAGAGTTGGAAGGGATGGATAAAGTACCTAAAAATTCTTATTTCTGATTCACGTTTTTAGACTAGTCTATACAGTACTTTAAACAATAGGCATCAGGGTCTTAGTGGGTGAATTAATCCTTAATGTATGCATATTACTGAATAGCCAGTGAAGTCAAGAAAAGCAAATTTTACCCTTACTTCCTTTTCTTGTTTTAACAGTTGTAACTCAACCAAGCCCATCAGTTTCTCAGCCTGGTACTTCAGAGAGTGAAGAAAGAGGTGCTGAACTGCCAAAACCAAAGAAGAACAGATGTTTCATGTGCAGGAAGAAGGTTGGCCTTACAGGTATGAGAA
>VZTN01030234.1:285-25176 GCA_013400515.1 Erpornis zantholeuca | reverse complement strand
TCTTATACTTAAGTTTGCCTATGTTCTTCTTTGGATACAGCAACTTCTCTTGAGACATCTTGCATGAGCAACTGCAATACAGGTAACTACTTGATGACCTGATAAAAATGCCAGCAAACAACAATGTGCTTTAAAAGGAGCAAAGGAAAGTATTAGCAATGAACTTCAGACTTATTTCCGGTGGATCTGTCGTGATTAAGCCAGTACACTGAATAAACTATTCTGTTTCCATCTTCACCAGCAGACCTGGGCACAGTTACTGTCAGTGTCAGCAACCAATACAGGTGGTAAATATGCCTGATTTACCCTTTCCAGTGGGAAGGAAAAGGACACAGTACACAGCACATGTTGCCATGGAGGAAGACATCTTCAATACCCTAAAAATTGCTTATATCAGAAATGGATAACGTGTATCCCACCAGTCAGCTGATAGTCATCGTGATAAGTAATACTCCAGCCGCTGTTTATACTTCCAATAAGGGAACACAGGCATGCTGTGGGACTTCATCATGGAACTGCTTTAAAGCACCAGAATTACAGTATTTCTACCTTTTGTATTAAAGCAATGTCAGCTAAGATGTTGGGTTTTTTTGGTTGGTTTTTTTTTTGTTTGTTTTTTTGAGCCTGAGAATGCCCTGTAGCTGGATGTTTGAGGAACGGTCTGATTTTGATACTGTCTTGCCTAGAGTGGTTTAGGGCTGGTACTAATACTGATACTGTTAGTTAATGATTATGGTGGTCTCAATTGCAGTCTGATTTTTTTCTGTACAAAGGTTGTACTTGCAAACACTTGTTGAAATATTTGATCTTAGCACATCTGTACTGGAAAGTATGGAATGAAAAATCCCTCTTTTTCCGCTGAAATTGTGAGCTGTATCATGTAAATTACACTTAAGTAGGTATGAGCCTGTCCTCAATTCTGCAAGCTGGCCAGAACTTTATTCTTCCAGTAGTGTGTGTAGTGTCTAACTCTGTCGAGGCTCACTAAACAAAGGGAGAGAAAAAAACAGCCATTGACAAAGTTATGTGTGGGGGGTCACTGTTTAAGCTTGCACTAGTACATCTTCCATGAAAGAAACAATTGCTTCTCATATAATTTATCCTCATTTAACATTTGCCTGTTAGACTGAGATCTTTTTAACTCATAAATAAACACAATGTTCTGGGAAGAGTCTCACTCTGTTTTAAACAGCATTTCTAAATGGTGGAGGATTTTTTGGTTAGGAAACAAAAAGGACCATAAAAGCGCATGAGTAAATGAAAACACCTAGGTCTTGAAAACTGTTTGATAATCTTCAATCTGTGAAATACTTGCCTAGCCCCAAGTGTTATGGCTGTGCACTGCTATGTTCTACAGGATTCTGGGCAAACTTACTGACAACTATTATTGTTAAACATGAAATTTGGAGTAAGGATGGCCTTCCTGTGGTGGTTCCAGTGCTGATGAGCTGCCGGATGCTTTGGTTAGTTGTTGGTTGTGATGCATAAGGATGCCAGGGGGTCGAAGCCCTGACTATCTTCATGGTACTTAGCTCTTTGAAAGCATGTTCATTGATTATTCTCCTTTGGAAGGTGATTATTTACAAGCTAATGTCTTAGGAGCTTGTATTTGTCATTGCTCCTAGTCACTGACAGGGTACTTAAGGATTTGACTGAGATCTGGTGTCTGTAATGAGTCAAAAAGTGTGTCATTTTTCCTGGGTTTCCAAGTTGCTCTACGCTATCTTCTGATGCATCTGCTCGAAGAAAGAAATAGAGAGCAAATAAGGAATTGGTTTGTTTCAGGTATCCAGGTGTGTTAAGTAGCTATGATTTAGTCACAAATGGAACTTTGCTCTCTGTATAGATGTGTGATTTTTCTGCTTGTTCAGTAGTTTCTGAGCCAGCCAACAATAAGAACATGTTTTCTCACAAAGTGTGTGTTACCGACTCCCTTGACCTTTTTCTGTTATTAAGCCCAGGATATTTTATGGACTGCTTTCTGATTTAGGAGACAAAAAGGGCTTTGGCAGGCCTGGGTGTACCTGGAAGTACCTGGGTGGTATGGGAAAAAGAATACTTTTTAAGTGCTTTGTCTGGGGTTTTTACCAGGGGTTTGAGTTTATTTTAATAGGGCAGTGAGCACTGTTGATGAGAAGTCACTTTTAGGCTTTTCCTGGTCCATGTGTTTCTAGGTTCTTCCTATAGCTCCTAGATGCTATAATAATTAAATTGAAAAAAAAGAAATGGACTGAAGCCATCATTCAGTGTGGGGCCCTGCTCACTGCAGAACTTTTCTGTCAGCTTCATGTTACCCCTGCAGTCATAGCTCTCAGTCCCTTTAACCAGCATCTGAAAGGTGTCATTAAATGTTAGCTAGGCCTATTTAGAAATGTGTATTTGGACTTACATTTATTTTATTTTCAGATTTCATTGATGGCAGTTTTGACAGGCAGTTTTAATGTATTTTGCTGTCTGAAAGCGTTTGGTGGTTATGTTTGTTGATATTGTTGGCATAGTCTTCTGAAAGATCTTAGAAGCAGAAAACATTTGCTGAACTGTTGCATGGCAAGCATGTAGGTGAAAAAATGCTACCTACCACTCCCATCTTTCACCTATGGAGATCTACAATCCCTATCTCTGATCTTTTTGCCAGATTAATGATTTTCTAATATAGCAAAATAGAATGAAGTCCCGCTGTAATCTTCACTTGGTGTTATAACTGAGCACAGAGGTGAGGAAAAGAAAATCAGTTTAATTCACTATTGCTCATTGTTACTCATCTACTCTTTACCATAGTGTGCATATATATTGTTTAAAACCCACCCAACCTCTGTCATTTTCTGATGAGGGGTTTCCTTGAGTGGAAAACATTTTTTAGTTTTGATTGAAGTTTTCTTTAGTGGATCAGTTGAGAAGTTGGGTGCATGATAACTGTATCCTGAGTTCCCAAGGGAGCCTGTGAAACAGTTTGCGTACAGGTCTATTTGACTTGGGTAATTCTTCTGGGAGACGAGGTCAGATTAGGTTTAAACAGGATTAGGCTAAAGTAGATTTTCCTTAGTTGTATTTTAAGTAGCATGGGATTTATGAGGGGAAAGTAGATTTATGACCCTTTTATCAAGAAAAATCTTGATCCCTTTCAGTCTGGTTTCAGTCTTCAGACTGAGACCAAGCTGGTTCCTTTGATTGCTGGACTCATGGATAATACCCATTTCAGATTTGTATATTTGACTGACCTTGTATGACCAAAGTCTTGAATATTTTGTTGTCAATTCAGTCACCAGAGCATCTTGTGGAAAGTCACTGAGTGCTAGGTCTATGTGTGAGGGTGGCACACAGGCAGGCAGGACAGGTAAGACCACAGCACACACTGCTGAGGAATTACGGTTTCAGTCTCAGTGCTGAAACAGTTTGGCTAGTAGCTTCAAGCATAGCAGTGATGCAGAGATTAGCATTTGCCATTGTGACTTCAAGGTTTGCTGGCTGAGTGTGAACCAGTCACCTGCACGTTGCAGAAATAGCTTTACATTTAAGGTGATACTTTCGCTGGTACTAGTTAGTAATTACATGTCTGGGAGCTGCCAATAAATAAAGGTCCAACAGTAGTAGTTCACTACAGTTGCTCCTCAGCAACGTTTTCTAAGCTGGAGTTTGAAAATTGTGCTATGTTAGGAAACAGCCTTGAGATTCGAGTTAATTTACTCATCATTTCACCTAAGCAGGGGTGGTTGTGTTTGTCATCTGCTGAGGCTAAATCACAGTTCAGCACAGAGTCATTTCTGTGTTGGCCAGCCTTCAGTAAATAGAGGCATGTAGCACCCAATCTGCAAATAGCTGCTGGAGACCAAAGGTTATTCCAGCGAATAACAACACCAGGACTTTTACTGACTCTGCCTCTTCATTTCCCAGCGCCCTTTGTGCTGGTGGGTGAGGGTTGCTGTCCCCAGTGCACAGAGGGGAGGAGGAAGCGTGTAAGGGGTCAGTGAGGACACAGTCCTGCAGTTCTCGCTCCAGCCGTGCCATATTGCCAGTCTGCTGCCACCAGCTGCTTGACTGTCCTACAGTAGCACTAGTTTTACCCTAACTTGGGCAATTGCTTCCTGATTTGCTTTTGGTCGTGATGTGAGTTAAAAAGCCACATTTTAAAGAGCAATGTCACAGATCTCAGAGAGGGTGGGTGAGTTATGCTACCAGAAGCAGACGTACAACATCTAGAGATGCTCCAAATGCTGACTAAACCCATCTTTCAGCAAGAGGAGTGTAACATCTGAGTTTTAAAGTTCCCTTGGCCATGAAAAGCAGTAGTGCCAGGTTCTGGACCCGGCTCTCCTTGCTTCTTCAAGTGTCACTGTGGCATCCCTGCTTTCCCCAAGCTCCAGAGTGATGTAAGAGAGGGCCAGGGGAGGAACAGCAGCCCCTTGGCTGGGGCCTGAATAGGCATTACTCAAGACACAGCTCTACGATATGATCGTGGGCAAAACCAGATGAAGCCTAAAGTTGCCATTTCTATATTTACCTTACAGCAAATACTGCCCCAAAAGGTCTGTGAACTCCAGTGTGCTTCTCTGGAGGCCAAAATCCACCCACCACTGCACTTGGTCCTCATCAGGCTAATAAAATTCTTTGATCGCTCGAACTTCAGCTTAGGAAACAACCGTGTCACACCAATGCCAAACAAGAAAAGCACCAATAGGCAAGAATACCCATGGACTTCTGCTGCCAGGCCTCAAGAACCCCCCCACTGTAACTTAACTCCTGCACAAGCTTTGGCTGGCCTTTTTCATTTCATCCTCACTCATGATTAGCAATCTGAAATAAACACGTCTGATTTTGTTAAAGTAATTCTCATAATTTGAAAAGCTGATTTGTGTGTGTGTGTTGTTTTTTAACTGTGGTAAAAGGTTATGCCAAGAACATATCTTTGCAGGCCTTATTAGTACTGAAGAAAGTAAGTTAGTATATGCACAGCCTGCAGTATAAGTAGTATGCTGGTTTCAGCTACAAATTGAGAATTATTTATAAAAATGCTGGCAGCAAGAATGCCACTATAGACTGCAAATCCTAAGTAGTCAGGGTAACTTCCACTTCTTTTTCTGATTAATATGCTTCTTTTAGGGAATGTTTTACTAACATTAGTTAAGTTACTAACTTATGTTTAGGTTTTTTTAACTAAGCACAATTTTGTAGGTTGAATACAGACAAAGAGTACTGTTTGAAATCTCTGTTTTTCAAAACCTGGTCATTGTGTTTTTAAAAAGCCTGTTGTTCAAACATACCTGCTGGCTGCCCAGCTCTTTCTAGGTGAGAGTTGGGTCTGAAAATCCCTGCTCCTCACTCTCCCACGTCATTCATCTGAAAGCTGAGTGTAAAGAAGCAAAGCCTTATGTCCAGAGATCAGACTTACGCTTTTTTGTTTCAAAACCTTCTGTGACTGCAGGGTCATCTTCTGTGACAGCCATGAGCACACTGTATAGCTTTTTATCTTTCCTACTTCAAGGAAAGAGCCATTCTCTGCCCACAAATGTAAAAACACCACCAGCTCAGGAGCTTGATTCAACTTAATATAACCAGTGGCTAACCACAGTCTTCACTGTGCCTCAGGTTCCCTCTGGTACGTCTGAAAGTGATTCACAAAAATCAGCTGTGGAGAAAGGCTGTTCAGTACCGCCCAGCAGGGCTTGCCTGCTGCAGGTTGAGCCCTGACTCTGCCATCCCCGTGTGAGCAGGAATCCCCCCTGCCAGGCCTCTCAAGAGCCCGGTTTGGGGTGGCTGCCGCAGTCCCGGGCTGGCTGGCAGGGCTGTGGGGACCCCAGCGACAACCCCAACCCACACCCTCCCAGCCACGCATCCTCGCACCGCCGCAAACCTCTCCCTTCCGTGACTCAGCAGCTGAACAACAGCCTTTTCCTTTCCTCCTCCTTCCTGGGTACTTACACGGAATTTCAATATAAGGAAACTGCTTTTAGACGAATACTAATATAAAAGAAACTGACTCGTGTCTTAAGGCCCCCCTTTTCCAAGGCTACAAACTAAGGGTAAAACGACCTTGTTTTTTCAGTTAAAGAAGTTGTCAGTCACACTGGCTAGCCCCAGAACAAAGCTCCAGGAACAAGTAAGTATTTTAGGCAGGTGTGTTTGTTTCATCTGTGCTGATAGTGCTAAGCTCTGGCACAGTCAGATCACTTTGACCCTATACTGCTAAGCACCAGAGCTCAGAAGGACTTTGAGTGAGCCTAAAGGGCAGGGCGTGGTGCCCTGGGGCTGTCTGTGCCACACTACCAGTGTGATGATGGATGTGGAGTTTCAGCGGCATACACATGCAGTCAGCTGCCAGGCCCTGCCAAGGGCACCATGGAGGGGGTGACTATTTATGCCCAACATATTGCCTCTGCTGGTCCCCAGGATGTTGCAACAAGGATCTATCAGATGGAGAAGATTTTCAAAGTCACCAGGCAGAGCTGAGCCTGCAAGAGGAGAGGAAAGCACCTCCTCCATCACCACTGCTCCAGCATGAGCAGTCTCATACCCCCACACTCACCACGAGTGCCAGGGAAGGTGAATTTCAACAAGACATGTGACTTCGCTTTTTCCTGTGCTCAGAGGCAGGGCACAAACGGGCCACAAAAGCTTACACAAGACCTGCAAGCGCCCCTGTGGATCATCCAGTGAGGGAGTTTCGTGCTTCATGTCCCTTTTTTTTATTTTCAAAGCAATGCTCTGAAATAACAAGGAAGATGTGATGTCTGCGGTATGATTATTCTTTATAATGCCTCCACGTGAATTTTGCCCATATGTGATCTGACCTGTGAAAAAAGGGGCATTACTTTTTTTCCTGTTTTATGATTTTATAAAGATTTGCAACAAGGAATTTTATGTCACGTTTAGGTGAATTGTCATGCAAATGGTTGTAATAAGAGATAAGAGTATTTGTTCTGTTTTTATGACAATATGATAAAATTTGAAAATAGGAGTCTCAAAGCCCAGATGTTGAGGCCATGGTTGCTTCAAGGTTCTCACCCTCTGCATAGTGAATTGACCAAGTGAAATGCAGAGAAGAGTGTGGGAGCTATTCATGTCAGCAAGGGGCACCATGCAAATCATTCTCATCCTTAATTTTATGTAATTAATAAGTATGGATTTTTGTAAGCAGCGGAATAATCTGCTTATCAAATACCACTTGGAAGTACGTTGGCTCAGCCTTGTTTGGAAGTTAAACGTAGAGATTTAGTCAGCTCAGTGAGTCACAATTTCGGTAAATACAAAAGTCAGCTCAGCATATTTAGCACTAATATCACAATTAACACTTCAGAAGCCTGCCTAAGTAGTAGAACCACCCAAAACAATTATATAGACGTTTTATTAACCGGGGCGTAGTGTTTACTGAACAGACAAGAATTCTCTTTATAAAAATCTCCACATGCTGTTGAGACTGGAAGTGTCTGGTTAAATTAAGCCTGCAGAAAGTTTTATCTCTCCCAAAGCAGCACAAACATTACAGAGGGGAGCAATATGGTGCAATCTTTCACTGTCTGTCAGAGCAAGTTGCTTAGACCTTTGCAAGTAGTCTTCCTCTGCTCCAGAGAGGGACAGAGCTGGCAGGTGAATCCTCAAGGCCAAGGGAGATGCTCATTGTTATACCCCCTGTCCTGGCAGAGAAGCAGTAGTGTCCAGCTGGTCTCTCCTGGGCTCTGCCAAAGACAGAAAGCAGTGGGGCCATGCTGTTGTTCTTGCCCTCTAGAGTAAAAGGAAGTTTTTAAGTGTTTTTAAAAGGCTGTTGTGGTTATGATGAGGTAATTCTTGGTGACCTTGGTTTTGTGATCTTATTCTAAGAGAAGGGCAACTGAAACTTTCATGGTCTTTGCATCTGTGAGGATATTGAGGTTGCATGGTAATCTTCGGTTTAGAAAACAAGTTACAAATGCTTATCCTTGCCACTAGTATTATTGTGTGTTTCATCCATGCATCCCACATTTGTCACCACAGTATCTGACTGTTTATCAGGATAATTACAAAGAAACTGTTCTGAGTGATCATGTGAATAACAGAAGTGACTATGAAGTATGATCCAAAGGGATATTTTGCATTTTGTGCATCCACTTGCAGTCAAGCTTTAAATTCACTGAGGTCAGACCTCGAGTATGTCTGTAGTTTGATGTAAATTTTTAAATTTGTGCCAGAATATAAAGTTCTGGTGGTGCTTACAGAGTGCACATCAGCAGAAACTCACAAAACATCTCCAAAAGGAGATAACTGTGTGTGGGAAGGGACACATGGCTGCCACATGTACGGCCAGTTCCTCTCATGTCCTTACTAGGAGTGCAACATTCCATATTCTTGTTGTACACCTTTTCTGTCAGAAAGTATCTATTTTAAGAATTAGGTTTTACATAGACAAGGACCGGTGGGGAGAAAGGAAGTACCCTCCTCTCGCTTCTCTCTCTTCCTTCTATGCCCTGTCACAGAGTTTCTGTTATCCTTTTTATGGTGGCTCTCATACCACACAGCATATATATAAAGGAAGGAGGAAAATGTGGAAACTCGATGCTGTAAATCAGTCCTGGATCAAGGGAAGGGTGTTAGCTGCACAATATTTCTTTTAAAGTCAAGTGAACTCTGAATCTGATGCCATCTTTCAGCAATTCCCAGTTCAGCATGTCTATGGCATAGAGAAATAAGATATGTAATGGCCTCAGGCAAAGGACAACCTGTTTGGCCCTTGCAAAAGGTGCAAAATGTTCTGCTGCTTCCAGGTCCATGAAATGGTCTGTTTTATTTGGGGGATTGGCAGTACTGGCAGTGCCTCCTTGCTTTCTGTGAAACCAGTCCAGTCTACTTCACATGTAATTTACTGCACAGCCCTAATCTTTCTTTGTCAAACCAAATGACAAAATAAATACATGAACACACCTACTTGATAAATTGAACCAAAAATATAAGAAGCACAAAACATTCTTATTCTTCCTTGAAATCATTTTTAAGGACAATGAAATGATGCTAATTGGACAACTGACACTATACTATTCACTAGAGCTTGCAGTCTCTGCAGGGAAGCAAGGATGTGTTTAGGCAGCTAGGAAAACAAACAGAAGAAAGGACTGTGCTACCCAACCCAAAACAAACAGGTGGGATTTACAGTAGCTGGATTTACAAAGAGCAAAAATATGAATTCATCAGAAAGGGACTAGACAAACTAAAGAGCTGAAACAAACTTCTCTACTGCAATGTTGACTTTAAATTTATATGACTTGCTGGCTGAAAGCAGGGGAGTCTGCAAGGAAAGGCTTGTGCTGCATCCTTCTTTCCTCCTGCACATCCTTAATATTCATCAATCTTACTAGAAACAGGACAGTTTTGCTGGACAGATCTTTGGTCTGGCCCAGCTCAGTCCCTTTCACATCCTCGCTTAATGAAGAGCGCAGTTATTCCTGCAGAGGACACACAGTGAGGAGAGGTGGTGTGCCATGGGGATGCACCTGCTGTCCATGTGAAGAATATTACAATGTTAACAACTCTGGCATTCTTGTGCCCACTCACTTTGCTGTTTGTTTGGGATTTTTTCCCAAATCAATTGCTTTTAACACATCATAAAGTTATGGGGATTTTTGGTCTCAAGATAGAAGGGCCAGGGTCATCAGTGTGGTGGCTGAAGCTTCTGTGCATTCACAGAATGGGTACTGTTTAGAAGAGTTGCTCAAGCCAGCCTGATGCCTAATCAGTTACACAAAGTGTAATATTCCCAGCAGGACTTACAGGTAACATTTGCCAGGAAAAAATAGGGGTTTTTTTTTGCAATGGATGGAATTTACTTTCTTTCTCAGGTGGCCATAAGATCTTTAGAAGAGATAGGTGAAGCCGGAGAGGCGGTGGAGCAGCACTGTTAGTGAGGGATTGTTTAGGTTACATTAAGACCCATGATGATGAGGACAGGTTGCATGGGTAAAGATGAGGGGAAGGTCAGCAGAGCAGGTGTCCTGGTAGGAGCCAGGATGGATAGGCAGATGATTCGTTCTACTGGCAGAAATCTCACACATGCCACCCTTGTACTCGTGGGGGATTTCAACATGACAGTTATCTGCTGGTGGTTTAGAAAATGAGGGGATCCATCCTGAACCTTGTGACTCAGAGGGAGGGTCTCCCCTTCTGCATCCTAACCTATTTTATGTCTCCTGTCTCCTTATAAATCATTCTAAATCAATTCTAACCTGATTTTCCTTTGTATGTTTCATAGTAGTACATAATGAGGTGAACCCTCCCACTGGACTTTGTTAAGCTGTGTGCTGGAAGTTTATATTAAACTTGCTTTTATAATACCTTTGACAGTGATTCCTCAAGTGACCTCACTCTTTTGTGACCACTGTGTACTTCTTTTTTCATCACCTTAAAAGTACATCTACTTTCTTCTCACTCAGCCGCTAATCTCTTTTTTGGAAAAAGGTTACCAAACTAATTCCAGCCACTTTAAATTAAATTATGTTTTCCAGGAATGACCTAGAAAATAATGGAGAGGGTTAGCTGCTAGCACAAGCACACCCAAGTCCACAGCTTCATGTCCTGGAAGGAGCTATTTTGAAGCTTGGCACAGGTCCTACAGCCACATATGATGGTGCTGTCACACTCACACTCATGTGTTACTGGGACAAGGTGAGGCAGTGTGAGGTGGGATCATGGCCCACATTCATTTCATTCTTGCATAGGCTAGCCATCAGCACTAGCCATCAACATTGCAGCTTGTGCAACATCTGCACTTTGGATTATAACCATCAGATCCTGGTGGGTCTATGTTGCTGGTTTTTTTTATTGTTACAGTGATTTTATAAATGCAATTTTCATGGCCTAAACAACGAGGTGTTTCTTTGGGCAGGTTGTGTCCTCTTCTCCAGTGCAGATTTCAGTACTAGAGGAGGGCTGTAGGACGTTTTTAATTGAAGTTTTATGTGGCATTGGAGGCAAAAATATGAAAGGGCAGAAGGTAGGGTAAAGACTACAAGTAAAGTTGTAAGTAAAGTCGTTTCTCTAGGTTATGCACTGTGCTTCAGAAGTGTGAAGGGCTCACAAAAGGTGATGAAACCTGATACTTTGAAGGGACATTCACAGAGGGCTGTGGTTTACCTGGGGATAGAACCACTGAAGATGTCCTCCCAGCCAGCCTTGAGGAGACATGCTCCAGGAGAAGAGGCAGAAGACCTCTTCTGGGCTGCTTCCACTGCTTTGAAACACCTTTGTAAGATATAGCCTAGGAAATAGAATAGGAAAAACCTGGACAGATTTTTGTTCCCCTCCTGCTGTTTTTTCATGATTTCTTTTGTTCTTTCTTTCATTTTTCTCTCTTATTTTCATATTATTTCTTCCCCCTTTTAACTCCTCACACGGTTTTATAAAGGAGGGGTATTACTGCCAAGCCCTGCTCATTTTAAAGAGAGGAAAAACTGAAGTGCAGGAGTTTATGAAGGTAGTTCATGCTGCCTCTTCTTGTCTCAGTTCCACTTCAGCACCTACAGCCAGAAGCAGCAGCAGTTGCAGGACAGCAGCAGCTCCCAAACCAGGCAGGGGTGCAGCTGAGAGCTGTCTGTGCACATAAACTGCACTGAAATGGCTTTTGTATCAGAAGAAGGGCAAGTGCAGCAATTCGAATTTAATTTTAGTCTTGACAGTTTGAGATGTCATTGAGATGAAGATGCCCTGGTGATGGGACCTTCTTTCTACCAACAGACCTCCAGTGAGAATTTGGGCTGCTTCTGTAGGCTGGCTGAGCAACAGGGTGTCCAAGCAACATCCCAGACTGTTAGCACAGGGTTCATCACAGCACTACACTTAAGGGAGCAAGACCCATAATAATCTGAGACACAGTGTTTAGCATGTGCACAGTATTTTGTTGCTCTCAGGCACTCTGCCTGAAACAACTCTACTCAGTCTCACTCAGTGTGTGTTTCACCGAGACATTCAGCCCTGAGGGTGGGTACATGACGGCCACATGGCCTCACGGGGTGCCTCAGCCTCCCCCTCTGACTGGGAAAGGTCAGAGCAGAGGATTGCAACTCTTCAATTCTTTATAGGTTTACACTTCTAAAATCTGTGAGCTTCTTTTTCTGCAACAGCATCTGCTGCTCACAGCTCGAACGCTTCTCCTCTTCCTATTACCCCTTGAAGCAAGCCAATTTTTGTATAACAATGCTGAAAATGGCCAGATGCAGCCCCTCAGTGGGGTATGGAGGATTGCTCAGCTGGCTGCTGTGTCCTGCAAAGCAGTGCTGATCTCTATTGGCACATCTATTTGCTGTTTCACAAACCATCAAAATACAACAATGGGAATTCCTTCTCAAAAATAAAAGGACGGGGAGTAGGTTTTAGAGCAGCAAGAGAATACAAGTATTAATGCTGCCCACAGCTATCTGGGATTGATATTCTTTATGAATAATCAGAGGAGTTGGGTTTCTGACAGCTAGGAACCTTCAGCAGTGCACTGGGATTGAGATTGGTTTAAGCAGGCAGGGGCTGAAATAAAAATGTATCTACTGCTTAATACTTTCAATTTCTAAGAAGAAAAATACTTCTGTATTTTGCGATGTTACAACTAACACCAATTATGAAAGGAAGAGGTGTTGCTCATATTTCAGCTTGATTTCATGACATTTATGCTATATTTTTAAGGTAGTTCTGAAAGGCCATATTTAATTAGAATTAATGCAAGAATTCACATGCTTTGAAAGGAAGATGGCTGATTACTGAGTACAAGCACTGGGCAAGCAACCTTCATTTTGCATTTTAACTATGCTCTTAAGTCATGAACTGCAAACCCATTAAGCTGAGATATAAGTGATCCAGTATCTGATCTCAAATCAAGAAGAATCTTTGTTTTCTTCTTTATAGTCATAGGAGAAGACTAATGAAAATTACATTGATAAAGCATTTAGGAATATTCAGTGACTTTTTTTTGAGACTGCAAACTCTGTTTTCACTTGTACAGACTGTGCCTGCATCAGGTCATTGCAGTGAAACAGGTAATTGTATCCTGAGATTTACTAAGAACATAGCAGAGGCTTTCAGATTTTCAAATTGATTTGGAAACCCTCTACACCATAAGAACTGTGCTCACATCTGGGGCTCATACTGCCTTAAATAGGTAATTCTCACACAGTACTCCAGTGAAGTATTACAAAAGCGTTTCTTACTGGTGTTTTTCAAAAGTAAAATGTTAACTAGCAAAATTCCCATGCTGAAAGCCTAAATGGGTTCTCCTAGTAAGAACAGTAGTCTATAATGAAATTTTCTTTCACTTTTTTTTCTCCATAGTTCAATGACTTGTTGATAAGCTGGTTGATGAAAATACAGAACAGCTTTATTTCTTGTGCGCAAAATTTTAAGCAAGTTGCTAAAAGCTTGCACATAATTCTCAACATTTCAGTACACAATTCCTCACTGTGTAATTATGGGTCCTCTTATGGCAGATTTTTTTTATGAAATCCACTTCTGTTGAGTTTCATAGCTGCTTAGATGGGGGACATTTTTATGCCTAAGCTCTGAAAAGTGAGAAAGCAAAGAAACACACATCAAAGGAGATGTGACTGTTGTTAAGCACAAGTAGAAAGCATTTCAGGACAGTATACTTCAACACAAAAAAATGAATGTGGTTACTGAAGTGCTGGCTTTGATTTATGAAGCCAACAAGTCTGGTAATAAAGATACATCAAAAGCTGTAGGAATTTTGAATTTGAAAAAAGATCCCCTGAAATAACACAGTACATGCTAAGCAGAGTTTGCAAACCCCTGTGATGGGGGTTGTCCGGGCTCCCCAGAGAACAAGGTGTGTTGCTGTGTATTTTAGCCTTCATTGTTTATTGGACAGCTTGTCAGCTTTCTCTCTTCTCTAAAGTCAAACACAGAAAGAGACGAGGGTTGGTGTAAACACAAGGCCTCTTTATTTTGTTTCAACAGTACATGACTTCCTATTTAGCATGACCAAAACCAAGCAGAACAGTGGAAATCGCATATACCGTTTCTCCTAATGCGTTGTTCCTCCTTGAAACTGCACAAGTACAAAAGGAAGGATAAATCCAACAACATTAACTCCAATTAGGCATTTTCACATGAACCAGAGCTTATGCACAACAGGTGACAAGCAGACAAATCAGCATAAGAAAAACTTACTCCAGCAAGATGTGAACTTTCCTTTGGGGAAAGAAAATTTGTCTTGAAGCAAGGGATGCAAACATCCTCAGGTAAGGAGCATGTGCTAATGCTTTCCAAAAGCTTCATCAGTAAAATTTGTTAGAGGAGTACATAACCCAGCTCTAAACTACAAGGCCAGACAGGATGCAGTTTACAGCTTTCAGTTGTCACTAACACTGGCCCCTTTTCCTGCAGCCTTATCTCCAGGGAGTTTTTTGTGTCTAGATGTGCCTGGGAGCCCTTGGCTAAGGAAAGCCACTGGTGACTTAAATGCAGATCATGGTAAAACATTTTTATATGTTTATCAGCTGCTCACAATTTATGTCCTAGCCTTGACTGATTTTAACTGTCACAAGTTTACTCAAGTCACTAAGCCAAATTATTGAGTCGAGAGCTATGCCAAGATAATGATATCTACCTGGTGGGACAAATATTTTGGGTTGAATCATTATGCAGGCTTGTGTAAGATTGCCCTTTTTCCTTATCCTTCTCCCAGCTCCACTCCTTTAGCACAGTTATTTTCAAACTAAGACTAAATCTTTGAGGAACCAATGCCAGAAACTAAAGCTAATACACACTTCTGAGTCATGACAGGGTAAAGATATGAGGATCTAGGCATGGCTATTGCATTCACTTCTGCAAAAGTGACTGCCTCTGCAGAAGCCACAAGGGACCTTCTCAGCTGGAGCAGACTGATTCTGGGCATTTTCTAAGAATTTCCACTGAAGTTTCCAGGAAACTGCCTCCCAAAAGAATTGCTCAGCCTTTCCACACAAACTAACAGTTCTATTAACTTTAAACTACAGGTTTTTGTTAATGTTGCTGATGTCCTTTTGGCTTCCTAATAATTGTTTTTGTTGATATTGTTACTCTTCTCCACACCTTGAAGATGTCATTTGCTGGTTTCTCTGTTAAGAGAAGCATGAGTTTTTGCACATATAGTGCAAGGGCTTAAAAACCCCACAGCTTTAAGCCTAGTATCAAGAAGTTCAGTATAAGATATATATGATTGTGTAATTTAAAATGTGCCATGGTCTCAGCAATAAAACTTTATTTCTAAACAATCTGATATTTAAAACTTTTTGCATTCAGTCGCTTCAGTCACACCAGATTTTTTGTCCTGTGCTGGACTCAGTTATCACTGCATCACCAGGCACATGACAGGGAATGATGTTTGGGGCATGCAGGAACAGAAATTCTTCACTGGGACCAGAATAATTCAGACTTTGTCCTGGCCAGTGCTAAACGTTTCACAGGACAGGTGTAGATAAAACATAATGTGCCCCCTACAGGATGTTTCTTCTGGAGCCATTATGGGTAACTTTGACTTAAATCCTGAAACAGAGGTCTAGAAGTTGTGAAGAGCTTCACAATTATGCCATAAGCAGATATTTGAACTTGTGTTATTAAGTATGTAAGTAAGTGCTTTGGAAACCTGGTCAGGTTTTGGACCTCAAAGACTTTTAGAAGGAAAGACATCCATGATTTAACGGAACATTACCTGAGAATGTATCTTCTTTTCTGAGCATTTCCCACCTAAAATTTCACTGGCATGTCATATTCTTTTTATGACTTCCTCTGATCTATCTCCTTTCTACTTTGCAGTATTCTGCATTCCACTACCACCCTTTTCAAATGTCTTCTGCAAATGTCTTAATTGTTTCCCTGTCCTTGTGGATGGTGCTATGCAGGGCCAGGAGGTGGACACGATGATCTTTGAGGGTCCCTTCCAACTCAGCTTCTTCTGTGACTCTACACTATAATTTTACAGGCCAGTTGACTCCTTACACACACTGCAAATAAAGCAGCACCATTTATTAACGAAAATCTAGAATTTTAGAAGACATCCACCTTACCATCTGTTATAGATTGTTCCTGGAAATTCTTAAAATAATATTTTTAAGCAGCATGTCTAAGTAATGACATTAATATCTTTTCCCCTTAAAACTGGGTTATCCTTTGAAAGAACTTGGGCTTTTTGTTTTTCAAAAATTATGTATTCTTTTTAGATGAATAATCAATAATTACTATGTTCTCTTTTGCTCAATAAAACTGTAGATATTTAACAGAAATACCTTTTGCTAACTTGCATTGCCTTATAATTATACTCTAAAAAATTCTATATATCTGCATTTTTCTTTACATTAAATGTCGCTATCCAAGTTCATAAAACCATCATAATTTTTCCATTCATGAGTGTATAATCAGGCACAGACTTTCAAACTTTCAGGGTAATTTTAAAGTTCCCTTTTTTAAAATAAAGTTAACCTACTGAAAATTTTAGTACAGTGAAAAAATACACTTTTTTTTTTCCCTATAAAACCTTAGGATTGCACAAAAAATACAGCATAAATATAAACATTAGGCCAAGGCAATATTTTAAAGTGCAGAACTCCACTTGCCACACATAAATAATTCAAATAATGCTGCATAATGCATAGGCAATTCTTACTAGTATTTCAAAACCTAAAGTGACACAATGAGATCAACATATAACAGTGATTCAAATACATTCTATTTATAATAAATAAGTGCTCATCTGACCATAGAACACAGTAAGCATATTGTCCCCACAAGCAAGCTCTACACAAATACCATTTTTCTTCCTTTGTCTGAATGGTGTGCTACCACTGGACCTAAAGACATATTAAGAGAGAAAGATCTCATCCACCATCTGGCAAGAGAATTTGTGGGGAGAGACATCTGGAATCTGTTGCATGTACATTTTTCCAGAGGTTTTATCTTAAATCAGTCATTTTATACTGTTATATGTGTCAACTTTTACAGACTGAAAATTATCTCTTTATTTTCTTCCACATACTCATATCCCCTTAGTGTTCAGTTGTCTCACTTTAACTTATGTTTTGTTTGATTCTTTTTGGTATTTGGGTTTTGTTGGTTTTGTTTGTTTGTTTGTTTTTTTTGTGGTGGGGCAATTGGGGAAAAGGGAGGAAGGTGGAAGACGGTTGCTTAAATTTGTATTTAGCTACTAATCCCTACCCATCTGTGATGGGATGAGGACAGAGGGGGAAATAAGTTCTAGCTCTGGCCTCCACTGGCATTTTGGTTTGAGACAATAGTGCTGTTCTGAATTCCCAGTCATTCTCCCTTATTGAACTTTGGTTCAGTTTGCAGGGTGGTTTTGGTATAAAATAATTAAGTTTATTTTGGAGGAAACTACACTGGAGGCTTAGCTGCCTTCCAAACACACTCCAGTCTCTAAAAGAGACACTGAGAATCATTGATTGGTCTGCTTCCAAGTGCACATGCAGTAAGGGCATATATCCAAGGAAACATGATATATGTAGTCCTGAGCTGCATATGGTGTAGATGTGTAAGTCTCAGCAGTAACTGCTTTTATCCATTGATCCTCCTCCACTACAACAAATATCTTGGCAACCTACACACAGGCAGAAGGTCTCAAGGACTAAAACTTCCCAGTGGGATCCTTAGTGACTTTCGCAAAATTACTTCAGAGAAATCTGACTACTACATTCTCTGTATGACCTAAAACATTAACATTTCTATGCATAAGCCATCTTCCACTGAACAAGATTTTGGGACTGCCTCAGATGACCCCACTTAACTTTTCTGGCAGCGGACTTTTTCTCCATTCAATTATAATTGTTGCTGTCAAAAGACCTTCACCATTTATTTGTTGTATGAATTCCTCTACCAGCCTCCTTAAACATCAAATTTAGACTTCTTTACCCCTAAGTACCTCAGCATTTAGTGTAATGCTATCTGTTTTGGTCCTCGCTTCTCCTGGTCAAAAGGTGAGTTCCTACCTTATCCCTGAATTTAACGAGAGTCAAACAACTTGTGACACAGTAAAAATTCAGATACAAATCTCACTGGCAGTAGTTATCCTAGAGAGCCCCTGTGCAACTGGGCCAGCAGTGTGGTCCTGAGCTCATTAAAATTTTAGTGTATTCTCAGTTTGCAAATAAGCAACCTGTCCACCCCTAAAAGTATTTTAAGAAGAAATCTGAATCCCTTTCTTAAAAACACCAGAAAATAATGGAAAAATCATTAAGTCAGAGACAAATAAGACTACCACTAAAATAAAAAGCATTGATTTAATTCATAGCTCTGGAGGCAAAGAAGTAGGGCACTAGCATACATTGTACACAGGGCTGTGTGATCTTTCTCCACCACAGGAAAGCCAAAGCTGAAAACCATATAATTCCCTAAAAATAGTTTCAAACAGTAACTGGGAGGATTAAAACATGTGTCTCACAGATCTTTGGTTTGGAAATGTGAAATTTGGTCAATTAAATTCATGTCAAAATTCATGAGAAAAAATGCTCCCTGAATCAGGAAACCAAGCGAAAGAGCTGAAGGTTGTTCCTTGCTGAACAAGTGTGCTACTGCGTAGGTGATTGGGACACATGAAGAGCATAATGGTTGAGAAAACACCCTGATGGAATGTGTAAATCTTAATCCTTAGATCTGGCCTCCTAAAGCCTTAGAAGTCTTTGAGCCTAATGGGTAGGAAGGCTGTACCTTGGCAAGCAGAGGCACAGTGCAGCAACCTGGAAGACACCTGAGCGAGCTCTCAGTGCGTGGCTGCGTCCAGGAGACGTCCGCAAGACATCTCCTGGTTATTCCCTGCTGCGTGGTACGGCCCCTCAGCTTTGGCAAAAAAAACCACACTGAACAGACTGTACTGCTTTAAGTGCCCAAATTAGCTGTTACTTTTCCCCTTGATGCTATGCTGTCTCATGTAGGCATAATCATAACAATATATAAGCTCTGAAAATGCTTTTAAAATCAGAACATTATGGGTGACGTTGAGTCAAGCACTCTCTCAGAAGTAGACACGAAGTGAAACTTTGGTGCAGTGACCTCCCTTGTTTTGTGAACAGAGGTAAGTCCGATATCCCCAGGCAGTGAGATAAAAGTGCGAAACAAGGCTTAGTGAAATCAAAGAAGTTTGAAGCAGGCCTTAAAACCATATTCAACACATGTTTACAGTATCTAAATGCAATATTGGTCTCTAATGACCCTGAAATTAAAGCTTACATCCTTTGTGTTGCAAAAACATAATAAAGAAATAAGAAGTAATCCCCTCCTCAAACAAATATCACAACAACAACAGAAAAAAGGGTTCTGATAAAAAGCAGGGAAATATGCCTTTTTAGGAAAGGAAGTCACACAGATTTCCATAACAAAAAGGGCATATTTTTTACCTGGAATCCTGGAATCATACAGGGCTGGAATTATGGCTGCCACATTGAAAGATGCAAAGAGCACATGAAAGCTGAGCTGCTTTTTTCAGTGATGATTTTCACCTCAAGTCAGAGGTGGTAATGTCCAGAAAGAGACCATTTCTCTCGGGTATTTTTTAAATGCACTCACTTCCTTTACAGAAAGGAGAAGGAACACCATATCATCCTGTCTGAACAGTCAGGAGCAAATGAGTTTGGGAAGATTCTGCAGGATGCTGAACTAGATGAAGCACTCTGTCTAGTCCAGGAAACCATATTAATTTGTTTGCCATTGTGTAGCCTGCAGAGATATCTTAGTGCCTGCTTCTAATTTAGCAAAAGCTTCATTCAGCCGTCATTCAGATCAAGGTAATTCAATGGTCTGTCTGACTACAAATGACAATTCTGAACTCTCTGAAAAGGACACCTATTTATTTATAAACACGCACTTCTTACTTAATTCCTCTTAAAAATAATGTTTTCAATTGAATAATTTTTAAAATAAAAATCTCCTGGGAAAAACTGAAAACTGCTCTACGTTCTCCAAAATTACACTGATTTTTCCATACTTGATGATAATATTATGGAAATTGCATTTTTCCGTGATATCCATTACCTGGACAATCAATTTACAAGCACTGGGTTTTTATAAATTCCTACAGAAAACGAGCATCTCAGTGTTCCACTTAACGCTCCCTATATTATTATTAAACAGAACAGAAGGTGTCCTCTTTAAATAAGGTATTTATCAAATCCCCTATTAATGCACAAATGCTATTTTTACAGAGATATTTAAATAGCCATTTCCTCTAGAACTTTGAAAATTTTGGTAAAGCAATTCTTGAAAGGTCTAACAAAATTTTCAATGTTTGCAAGTGTTATAATATTATCCAAAAGTGAGGTGTCATTCCTGATGATCAGGCACTGTGTTTAATCAATCTTTTTTCAAATCAGATGCAGAATGATCAGCAGAGTGTTTTGCAAAAGGATAATGGATTTATACAGAGCTTGAAAAGGGAACCACTTGCTTTCCAGCCACATACACTTCAGAAATATTCCGATCATCACCTGAAATAACATGGTCAAAAGAGAGATTTGCACATAAATATATGCACAGATTTAATTAATTAAAATTATGCAGTCTACAAAATCAGTTTTGGAACACCTCATTTGCAATGACCTTTTCCTAGAACAAAGCAAATCCATTTGGAGAGAAATAGTCAGGGCTACCAAAAAGATCAATTAATGTTTTTGCAACCCGTGCTTTTTTAAATGATTAAATGTAGCGTTCAGCTGCTGGAATATTACCATGGATTTTCCATATATTCAGTAGATCCAAATCCTGAAAATATTATGTATGTGTACAGAAAATGATTTGTTGCACAGTATCTGAGAAAGAAAGCTGGTCTGACCCAGACACATCCTCAAAAAGGCAAAAGTGTAGCTAGAGCAGGACACAGCTGTGGCCACAGCTGGCACCAGGCCTCTCAACATCACAACACAGGGGCAGTGCAGCCCTGGTCCAGACACTGCCTGGACAAATTTACAAATAGATATAAGTCAATTTTTATTTATTAATGTAAAATAATAATATTAACCATCAGGCAAATTTTAATGTTTATATAAGAGTTGAATAAATATATTTAATTACTGTTAACTAATGTATACTTACTTATATATAAGTTACATTTATTAGTAACCCAAAAATTAATTAAGATAACATTTGATAAAGGAAATGAGAATTCTACTGGAGCTCAAAATCAAAACATACCTAGATACAGGAACTTCTGGACAGTGTCCTATAAAAAAATGGAAGAAAAAAATTCAGAAAGCAGTATCTGTTGTCCCAGATCATAACTATTTGAAACTTTAAAGAACTGATAGAAACAGTTCTCCTAAATACTCCTACTAACAGTGAAATCAAAACTTAACATACATCATCTACTTTTTGAAAATAAGACATAATTTAAACATTTGTAAAGTCCTGAGGACAAATAACCTAGCTTAAAGGGTTTAGATTTAAACTGGAAAATAATTCTTTTTACAGAACTGGAATTGTTTCCAGGCGGTCTGGCCACATCTATAAATTCAAGTAACTGCTTTTAATTATCTTTTTTAGCCAGAGGTTTTTGTATGAGAAGGTGTTTCCACAGCACAAAGCCAACCCTGTTTTAATGTCAACATAAAAACTGTGCTTTTAACTCAAATTAGCCATACTGCATGCTTGCTTCATTTTATAACAGCGATGTAGATAAGGCAACCTAGACTTGCTCTGGGAGCAGGTTGCCATTTTTCAGCCTGAACTCTAATTATTGACTAAAACTAAATTGTTTTTCCTTGGCTGCCATTTGTCACTGCAAATAGATAACTCTAATTGTCATCTTGGGCTAATAAAACATGCATTATAAACATGACATCAATTTTTGCTTATGGTGTTATGAGATCAGTAAAATTCTGAAGAAAAACGAGCATGGAACCTCTAGGCTGAAGCACAGGCAGCAGGGGTTAGTACACCCAATTCCTGTCACTGGAATAACTCTCAGGAGGCTTTGTCTGTCTGTATCGTGGACTTGCCCCACAGCATTTCCATTAACTTTTTTGATCATCAATCCCGTTCTGTTTACCTCAAAATCATCAGCAGGGAACAAGTCGAAAGGGCTATCTGAAGCCTTCGTGTTGATTAGCAGTGCATCAAATTCTTTGCCCACCTCAAAGTTTCCAATCACATCATCTAGTCCTAGAGCTGAGGAAGAAAACAAGTTCACAATCACATCTTCATCCTCTTTCCACCATGTAGAAGTACCTGGCAACTTACTTGAAATATTCATAAGACAAATAAGAATTTAGATGATTATGAGGAAAAAACCCAAAACCAATTTGAATAGTGAGTATGTTGTCAACTGAGTTCTTAAGAAACTTAAAAGATGATTGGTTATACTGCAAAAACATTCAAACTTCAAACAGGGCAATGAAATTAAGTCAGAGAAACAGTAAAGTATATAATAACACTCACCTTGCTAGGGCACTATTAGATTGCATTTTTCAAACAGTTTAAGCAACTTTGAAAGGTTGTATAGGCCTATTTTAATAGTAATATATAGTAATATGAAAATAAAAGAGGCATCCAGTGAGGATAACTATTTGTAATAAGCAGGAACAAAGAATAACATGGTATGGAAAAATAATCATAGACAGATCTAAAGGTCTTAAGTCTGTAAGGCTTGGCTTGTGGTCTTATTTACCTTTATTTTTTCAAAGCTTCATTACAACCACAAGTCTCAGGTCCACAGGCCCTGAAAACTTACATGGTCATCTTCGGGGATTGAGTGCTTGCAAGCACTTAAAATACCAAAAAAGACGCCTTTGTGTCTCTTTAGAAACAAATTCATATGGTTTAAAGTTGTAGAAAATATCTGTGAATTAAATCAATTTTTTCAATACACCAAAATTAAGTTATCAGGTAGCATAATATCTGCAAATAAGTTTTTCATTTTTTTTCAGATTGCTCTGACAAAGGAACTTCAGTCTTCATTGAAGTTTGTGAGTGACAAGAATATCACAAAATCTTAAAGACATTAAAACTCCTACAAATTATTAAATATTTTGATTACCTACTACTTTCAACCAAAATGATTTCATATTCCTCCAGGTTTTTGAGCAGAGTGTAATTTTTAGATTAAACACAAGAGGGTGACAAGTGTTTAGGAGTCTTTATCAAGCAAATTATTTCAACAAAAGAGTCGCTCATTTAAATTTCTGCTACTTAAATTTTCACTTTCATTATCCAGACTACTGAAAGCTTATACAAGTAATATATATTCTACCCTTAAGAGTGATTCAGTAAGAATAAATCAGCTTAAAATCAATATACAATTAATATACACTATAAATAAAATATACAATATAAAATTAACACTNTCTTCCTTTCTGTGTCTCAGGTAGTTTATTCTCACACTTCGAGGAACAGTATATATTGCAGGAAAAGGTCACTTTTTGTTCCCTGCCTAGCTTCTCTCTTCTCTCCTTCCCCATTACACTCTCCAGGAATTCAAATACAGTCCTGACAAGACCTGTTTGATTATATTTTCACCACATCTTTTAAACTTCCCTTAATAATTTTTGACAGCTGCAGAGATGCTACACAGAAAAGATTTGGGACCTGTGTTTTAGCAGGTAGTGAGCTCATTTCTGCTAACTGAAACAATAATCAATTTTGACTTATGTATGGATTTCCTCTCTGCTAAATCATACCAGTTCCACTAAAATTTTTTAATTGCATGTATTTGTATGTGCACACGGATCATAACGAAATTCATTACCCAAATCTGGATAACCCATATACTAGATGACTGCATTCTGCAGCTGCAACTGTGTTTTGAACAACCACGGTGGAGAGCCTGTTTAAAATTTCTGCTTTTCCCTGAGTGAGGAGTGATTTTCATGATGTTTTTATTTGTGACAAACTGCCTCACTGACAGCTCAAAAAGCACAAGCAAAATTAGAAAGTGATGACAAACAGAATGCTTGATTTTACAGTAATTGCAGTTTATCTTCTGGGTGATGGTTGCTGAGAAAAAAAATTTCCAGCTAAATAGACAACCATTTATAACCTTATGACTAAGAAGTCTGAGGATCTTTGCAAAGCAAATGTACAACCCTGAAAAGCCATTAAGATTCTGTTATTGAACTCTCAACAGCAATAGAGGCTTTTAAAAAAAGACTAGTATGGGCATGAGAGACTGAAGGATTTTCTCCGCCCACCAGTCAGACTTCACTCTGGCACCAGAAAATCTGTGAACCTCCCATGAAGACAGGGAGACATACATTTAAAAAGAGTTGCAGCTCTCTATGGGCACACAAAAGAATTTTCTTCTTACCTTGGCTTCCTCCCAGAGTGGCAAGCTGAAAAACTTCTTCAAGGGTTAATCCTTTTTCATTCACTTTATTGATCTGAAGGCTATTAGATGCCATCATTGTTTTCCTTATAGCATCAAGCATAGAAGCTGAATATCCACCAGCAACATCTAGAAGGGATCACACACTTAGAAACAAACTTTGGGTATAATTCTCCCAATTTCCATGATTTTTAATTCAAAGTTATGAAGAGACAGATGTGGTAAACACAACAAGTTCTGCTGCTAAGCACTGTCTCTGAAGGCGTAATTCCCAATAAAGGTGCTCTCACACAGTCAGGTGAACAGAACACAACACAGAAACAGAAAACTGAAAAGTTGTTGTTCAAGCCATGTTTAAACTCACAACAGCAATAAAACTTCCCACTAATTTTTTGTTTTCTTTTTAAACCATTTTGAACCAAGCCTAGATTTCAATAGTCTAGAGTATTCTCTAGGGGGGAAAACAAAGGAGGACCAAAAGCTGGAGACATGCTGATTTTTAAATATGAACAGGTGAATGTTTTTTATCTCCCAATAAAATATGTTCCCAAAAGAAACCACTTCTACAACAAACTACTAACCTGTGCCGAGACCAAGCTTCACATTGTGCTCAAGAACCTTTCGCACATTTAAGACAC
>VZTN01030233.1:26926-45103 GCA_013400515.1 Erpornis zantholeuca | reverse complement strand
TCCTAAATTCTCTTTAATTTTCTAAGCCCTAGAGAAAAATAAATCAGAAGTTATTTTCAGACCGGGGGGGGGGGCGGGGGAAGGTTTCAGGATGAAGCCTACATCTTAATAAATAGTTTGCCATTTTTTAATTAAATTCATAGAGTTTTGGGATGTTTGTGTTTGACTATTTTAGGGGTCAAACTTGCAAAAGAAAACAGAGAAAGGATAATNAGAATTCTGTTTTTAATGAGTAATAACAACAATGAAGGTGTCATCAAACAATAAAATCCCTCAAAGAACTGAAGCCTGTTCTCAGCTCACAGTGTATGTAAACATTGGAAATAAATGTAACATTGCAATATCCTATAGTCCTGCCAGTAAAAATGTAACAGGATAACATTTCCTCCATATTGAACCACTTGAAATTGCAAAAAGACAATTGTACTTTACATTCTTTTCTCTTTCTTATCCTGCAGCACTGGAAATACTGGACTGACATCTAATCCTTTAGGCTGTAGCCAGTGTCCCTTGCCCATTTCAACAGTTAGACATGCTCTCTTCAAATGCATACGTGGAGGTTGCCAGTCAAAGCCAAGTCTTCTATCTGTCCTGTGTTAAACACCACTCTTTCTCCCTTTATTTGGCTTTCTGTAGAGTTTACAGTTGCCACAAGGGAACACCTTGTGAATTGCCATTTTTTCCTCAGCTTTCATTTCATAGCAGATTTGTTCTCTGCATGAAGACCTAGCTATCACTGCTCTAGAAACAAATTTCAAGAACACTCATAACAACTAATTCTGGAAGCAATATTTTGCCTAGAACCACATTATCATCACAGCTTGCTCAAAGCTGTCTGTTGTCTATGGGATGTTTGTGAAGGGACAAGAGGCTCAGGGGAAACTCCTGCACTCTCTTTTTCATGCTGTTAGTGGCAGCAGTTTCACATGTTTCTGAAAAGTTGTCCAAGCTAGTTTTATTGCAAGCTCATGGGCACCGGTGAGTTGGAGATCAGTGAGGTGCTAATATAAGAAAGCTTATTTGTGCATTTATCCCTGGAAAAGATGATAACAACTGTTCTGGGTGGGAATACAATCCTGGTTTAAGGGTTCATGTTCCTGGCATCATAACCCGTAAGTGTCTTGGCAAGGTTGACAGATTTCATAAAGGAGAAAAATAATACTGAAGCCAACTTTGAAGATGTCTCCAGGAAGAGTTAAGTATTTGAGATGAGACATTAAGCTGCACCAAGTTCCTGGCAGGGGAAATCAGGATGGAGGAATGCACCAATCTGATCATTGAGATGATTGTGGCCATCCCAGCTCATGTTGCCCAGTGTTTCAAGCACCTGACAGACTAAACTCACACGGACAACAGATGTGGAGATAAGTAGGTTGGGCTGGTGGATATCAGAGTCCCACAGACCCTTCCACACTTGTTGGAAGGTGATATCATTCCCTCCTCTTTTGCTGCCCACAGGGTCAAATTCTTTTTTTACATCCATGAAGAAGTAGTCATAGCCAGCTCTTTATTTAAAAAATAAAAAAAGATAAAAATTCACAGAGAGACAGCCCAGAGCCCGTATTTGTAGCTTGGTATTTCCCCGTTCTTTTTATTTTTGTGAGCACAGTCTAGTGTTGCAGGGGTATCCTTTGATTCTCAAATGCTTGCAGTGGTCAGGTCTTGGCAAAAGTTTAATTTCCCCGTAGTATGCTCCAGGCCATAATTTATCTGCAATTAATCCTCATGTAAAAGAATCACACCTAATTTCAGATGACCTTAAGAAAGTCCAAACTGTACGTGCATGTTCTCCCCTGTCTTTTTTCAGAGCAGACAACCCTGGGGTGCCATGAGCCTTGACCCACCTCTTGGGGATTAACCTCGCCAAGAGACTCTCTGTGACAGCCGCGCCATATGCATGCTCTTGAACAAAGAAAGGACGTGTGTGCTGGACACAAAAAGTGAATTTCCATCTTGGTTTTACATATATCAATTCGATCCATCCACTGGTCTCTGGAAAGGCCATGACCTCCAATGCTTCCCCTTGCCTTCTTATTTTATATGACCCACAAATGTAAACAGCAATTTGTTGTGTTTTGTTATGTATACAGTGAGGTGGGAACTGTTGCAGATTTGGAGCTGTACAGGGAAGACCATCCAAGGAGGAAGGTGTCTCCAAGCCAGATTCTGGAGAAAGGAAAAATGGTGGGACATATTCTTGGATGAAGACATCAGTTGAAGAAGGGAAGGAGTTACAACTTCCAGGCTGGTTGTAAGGAGGGTTTTCAGTGGAAAATGGAGCAGGTCGAGCTTAAGATTGTCTCTGAACCCTTTATGCTGATCAAGAGCTTCTTGATGGAGATAATGACCTTTTCAAAAGTGAGTATGACATCCTCTGCAAGACCAGGGTGACCTGCTGACACAGAGCTGAGAAGGTGTCATATTGTTCTACAGTTTACACTGGTCACTGCACAACCAGGGAAAGAAAGGGCCTGTCAGTGAAGTCAGCAAGGTGTGCAGAGTCAGAGAACTTTATACTGGGAACAGCCAGGGCTTCCAGAAACCCACTATTTCTGCTGCCTGCTTAGCAGAGTGCCACAGTGCAGCGGGCAGGCCTATGAAATTCACCCTTCCTGGGACCCAGACCACAGAGTGCAACAACACATCTCTGGTGTGAGAAGAACACTTCTCTCCTTGCCTGGGAGCTCTTGCTCCTTTTACTGCACCCTACTCACACAGACCATAGCTTCTTATATGTGGAGATAGAGCAAAAGCAATGTCAGCCCTCTGGGGTGAGAAGGCACTCTAGGTAGAGTACAAAGAGGAGGACTTGTCAAGGATACTGGAAGGATTTCCTCTTAGTGTGCACTGCAGGAAAAGTCGGAGCTCTTGGGAACTGCAGTTTGGACCCTTGCGTGTGTGCCGACCTGACCTGTGGGCAGCATCGCTATTCACACAGTCAAGTAGCCACCTGACTGTAACATGTGATTTCAAATCTGTGAGATAGTTCCTATTCCTGCAACCTATTGTATTCATCTATCAGTCACTGATCTAAAACTAATACAAAAGTCTTCAATTCCTCTTTGTCTGGCCTCCCCAAGATGAGAGGGAGGCTGAACCGAAAAACCAAGTCAGGTGTATGTCAGCATTTTTTAAAAGGTTCCTTCATCACCCCTTAAACTCCACTGACAATCTTTTAAATCAGGATACACCTCTAAATTAAGATGATACTCTTCAATTCAAGCCTTACAAAGAGAGAGAGAGTGATGAATTTACAGACTATATATGCTCATTTCTTCACACAAGAAAAGAGACTTCCAATTCTCTCAAGGAATGCCATTGTGAGTGCACGGTGCAGTAGGCTTCAAGAGAAACAGAGAAATACTCTCCCTCTGCTAATTTGTCACAAAGCAACTACTGTTTCATGCAACCCAATCAATTACAATGGCAAAATATTTGCTTCACACAAATACATGAATGATTTCCAGGGATAAGGCATTTCTTATGAAGAAGATGAGAGAGTAGGGAGGAATAAACCAATTAGCATTAGAGAGAGGAAAGAGATTTTTCAGTGTGAGACCAGAATTCATTAAAGCAACTGTAGGAGCCCATAGAGTGGCTCAGTGTGGGTGCATGAAGTGAGAACACATATTATGGTGGAGAGATGTCTGCCATCATCCTGCACTAACCTCACTGAATACTTGTGCTTCAGAGCTAGGTGTAATAACTGTGTAATGGACTAACCTAGAATAAACTGACCCCAAGAGAAGCTTGCACCTAGCCCCCCGCTCAATTAGTGAATGGTTTTTGCTCTAGAGCTTTAGAGTTTATAAGACACATTTGTTTTTCTTGCCTAATAATGATGGATCATGTAATTATCCCTGTGCCGTCTGATGCTTTGATAGAGCTCATTATACTCTTAATCTCAGTGATACACTGCATTGGCCCAGACACTGGACAGTGTTCCATGTAAGGATGCATGCTCTGATGTTTTACAGAGTGGAAATTAGAATTCCTCTTCCCCAAACCCATACAAAAATATTATCTTAAAGGAACAAAGCCTACAATAGCCCATTTTCCCCAACCTTGTGCATAGCCCTGAAACCTCCCCTTAGCCTGACTTCTTCCCTCTGCTCCTTCCCAGGGCCCAGGTGCCCCTTATCCCCTGGCATAAGCCCAGAGGTTCCCCATTTTTCCTATGGGACTTTAGGGTATTTTGCAGCCTGGCTGTGCCCCACAGCAGCATGCACAACACCCTGGCCAGAATGAGGAATGCAGATAGGTGAGGCAGGGCCAGCTGGCTCCCCTCTCCAGAAAGGCTCTTGGGGACTCCTAGGATCACAGCATAGTCTGTGAATTTGGAAAGGGTTGCTTTAGGCCTTCATATCTGAGAAAAAGAAACAAAACCAACAAAAATGAATAACAGCAATGACTAAAAAGGAAGTTACTACTAAAGCACTGCCATCACACCTTCCCCCACGTAAAATTCTATTTCATGTTTCATCACTGTCTCATTCTTCATCTCCATCGAATTTTATTTCTTTTTTTTTAAGGGAAAGGTTAAATAGACAATTTATTTTCTCCATTCCTTACAATTTTCAAAGATTTGACTTGTGTTCTTCAATCGTGGGCTACTTTGTAACCTGCATTGTGGCCGTCTGCTGCTTTTTGCAGGGCGGTTTTTTTCAGTGCGTGTTGGCAGGTGTTATCCACACGCTCTGCAGACAACCTGCTGATCACATGGAGCTGCTTTAATATCTTGCTTCCAGCTGCTTGGTCATGTTAAAGAGCAAAGGGTACATTTCCGAATACTCACTGCCCATGTAAGGAAATGCTGTAAACTGTAGCAAGGATCCTGTCAACTCAAGAACAGAAAAAATCTAATCAATGAAATATGCTATTTAAACCACAGCCTGCTGTATTTTTACTGAAAAAAGTCATTCAATCTGTTATATGAACTAAAAGAGCAAGTGAAAAAGGAAAAATAAGATAATGTTTCCTTTTGTTTTCATTAAATGTTTATTAACCTAGATAGGGCTTTCTGAGGGTTTTCAATGTTTATTTGCTAGGAAGTAATCTGAAGTATTTTTAAAGCATTTTAGAGCTACCAAAGTTATTTAGAAAGACTTTTGAAATATTTTGAGATTGTCCTTGCCTTAATTGCACTATAAAAAATTCTTCATGCCATCAAATTCAACACAGTGGTCACACATGCTGCTACATGGGTGCAACCTCCTGTTGAAATTTGGGTTATAGAATCAGAACCTTAACGTGACATGAAGGATAGAGAGATACTAAGAGTTGTCTTTTCAGAGCAGACAGATAATTTCTATTATTTTGGCAGCAAGTCAAATACTTAATATGGTATCTCCAAGAGAGTGTGATCAGTTTAGAAGCAATGATTTTTCTTTGGAGCTGGTACTTAATAATTTTTTAAGTCCACACTTTAAGTGATCCTTTTCTTCATCAAGTCATGAAAATGTTAAAAATGTCTTGCAGGCTATTGAACATGTTTTTATCTTACCAAAACCAAGTACAAACTCATAAAATCCGCTTGCATTTCTAATTCTGATTCTAGTCAAGTTATTGTCAGATCAAAAGGCATAATCTTCACTCATTTTTCTTGTCATAGATTTATTGTTAACTTTTGCACCTTTTTTTTTGTTTTTACATTATTCCACACTACATTGCTCTAAAACTAGTTGCAATTTTAGTACATACTATATATTTTGCTGCCATATCCTGGGAACAATCAATGACCTTTCTTAATAATGCATCCCTTTACTGAATGTTACACGTAATTAAAAAAAAATGAATGGATGTTATATTTATATTTGGTAGTAAAAATCCCTGCTCAAATAAAACTGCTATCAACACAACCATATAGACAGCCATTGCTATTAATGATAATGTATGAACAAAACCACAAATGTCAAGATTCAAAGGAACAGACCTTTTAGTAGGGCAATCATAGCAATGTGCACTTTCTTTTCTAGCTGATAGATTCCTACTTGCACTATTTTCCAGTGCTTTGGATACAACCTGTTCTGGGGCTCTATCTTCTCTGCTTTCAACTGAAAATTATCAGTCCTAAGATAGCAAAGAAGATTAGAATAAAGAGCCTCTGGTAAATAAGTCTATGTGTTGTTACTGAATCGGGAAAGTGGTAGAGGAGCTCTCATAATCACCATGATATTATATTAAAAAAGCAGCTTCTTCCATGTAAGAAGCAGGGCAATTTACTGCAAAACTTGAAACGTGGATCCTTTTACTTTTTCCAGTACAGCCATTCTTGCTGGTATTAGCCCATGCAGGGACTCATCTGTCATTCCTCAATGTTCTTGACTCCTAAGGCTATATGAAGAAGCACATTACAGAAGTCCATGAAAACTGGCCAGTCACTTTCCCCCTTGCCTAGCAGATCCTCAAATTATTTTGCAACTATATCCACAATGCATTCCCAATTGTTCATCTTCCTATTAATTAACAAGATTGCCATGAACCCATGGTTCACATCTCCGCACGTGCAGCCAGCTAGCTCACCTGTGACTTTTCCAGGGAAAGAGCTTGTGATGGGCACCTTCCCACAGGAACCTGCTCTTTCCCTGTTGCAACATAGCCTTGCTCTTTTGTGCCTCGCTAGAAGACAGGGAGTTTATTTAAGAAGATTCAGTAGCTACAGTTTTATGCAAACTTTGTAGATATATTAATGTCCTAAAATACTTGGCACATTAGACAGACATTTGATATGTTGCAAGACTGTAAAATGTTTAAGGAAAGGAAGAAACGCTATCCTTGCCTTTGCAAGTTTGATTTCCATTTCATGATTATCATAATCCTAAATTAAAAGAAATTGAAAGAGCATCTTTTTTAAAAGGGGATTTTTTTCCTCTGCTGTTTATCAGCCATGCACAAATGCTTAAATGGCAGGGTCACCTTTTCAGGTCACGCATTTTTGCATAGTAACTCTTTGTATATAAATATGATTTGAGTGTTCAAACTCCAGCACACACTGACTCATGCTGTTACTGATTGTTTCCTTACCATAGGCATTCCACTTTCAACAGTGATGCCAAAGATCTCATTAAAGAAACAGCAAGATGCCTCTTCTGCATAGTGTAGAAAGGGCCCTGTGATGGCCACGAAGTGAATTTAGAAAATTGTAAGGTCTTTGTAAGAGGTAGCCCTCATTTTTCTGCCAGCTATGCTGGGTTACAAAGCAAGCAATAAGAAGTGGCCAGAGCAAAGTGTCCCTGCCATATCAGCTTGGGCTAGTGCACAGTCCTGCCTTTGACAGAAGGGCTTGGAGTTCCCACACATCTCACAGGGTCACTTGGGCACATGCAGGTTATTAGACATGACAGCCACCACCCCTCTCTGGTGACATGTAGCCTGCATGCAGAGATACCTTACACCACTAGAAATGTCAGCCTGGGCAGATGATCCAGATATCTTCTGAAGTTTACTGCTGCCTCTTTTTAATTCTGTCTCATGTACATCGCACTTACCTGTGATCTGTCTAGCTGAGGTGTTACACCTCTTTCTAGACACAAATGAAACTACATTCAACCAAGAGGCTGTGTAAATGAGCTGCTATTTCTTCCCTCTTCCCTAGCAGTAGGACTTTGTCATAGGCTCTTGCCTCTGAACCATGCTATCTCAGGGTGGTACATAAGTGCATGCACTGCAAGAGACAAAAGCATGGTGTGTGAAGGGATTAATTTAAAAGTATTATTGGAGAATAAAAAGCTTCTAGAACTACTTATCTGTACCATTTTTTAGTGTTCAAGATTTGTGCTTTTTGGTGCTTTTCTTACCCAATAAACACAAGCTTGCAGTAAAAGTTTTTTATTTGAAATGAAATAATTTGCTATCTGTATGATGTTGCTGGTATTGTCTTTGGAGCTACTGTTACTGAATATGTTCTGTGCAACACTGAGTGTGGTGACAGGACTCAACATGTAATAAAAGATAATAAAAAGTTTGCTTGGTCACTCTCAGACCAGAAGAATGAGCTCAATCTAATCTAGGAGTGTATTATAGTTGACCTCTGAGTGTATTATTTAATCTCCCCTTCTTTTTAGTTTTTTCTTTTTTTTTTTTTTAACTAGTGGGAGGGATCCATTGTCTCTAAAATCAAGCTGCTCTTTGCAGTTGACTTCCCACTGACATGAAGAGCAAGCAGTGATTTTGCTTCCAGGTGAAACCTAAGGAGAACAAACATCTGTGAAGAATGGAGAATGGTGGCAGCACAGTGAAGTGCCTGGGAGCAAAGTGTTCAGCATGCTCACTAATAAGTGTCAGCTTGATTTGAATCACTTGTTAAAGTGCAGCCTGGCTGAAGTCGAAAGAACATACCTTTCCTCAATGAAATGGAATCCCAAGGCATAAATAAAAGATTTCACCTGGGAAGAGTGATTTATTATATCCATCCAAAAAAAGATGCCTGTGATTTACCACACCTCCTTGTTTTAAAGCAGAAGCAAAAACAATCCCTTCCCTCAAAATAACCCCTAACCAGCAATCACCAGCACTATCTCCATTAGCTGGAAGAAAAGTCTAAGATGCATTTATACCAGTGATTTAGTTGAAGTCAAGAGATTCATTCAAATGGGACAACTGACCAAGAGACCAAGTGTGGGACAAACTGGGGCCATGGCTCTAAAAATCTCAAGAAATTCAGTAATACTCATTTAGAAAAAAAAAAAATAAAAAGAAAAAAAAAAGAGAAAAGAAAAGGCTGTATCACAGTGGCTTCTGTCCAATCTAAGACTCTGATCCCATACCCCAGTCAAAGGAGCCAACTAATTCATTCCTGACCATATGGATGTTGTAAAGTTGTAGAGATCAAACCCCTCCCTGACAGAATCTTGGATCAACGAAAGAAAACATTTTTGCTCCCCCTTGAGCAGCCATTTCAGGTTTTACAGGGAGCCTGATCCATGTTGGGACAATGGTTTGAACGGTTTAGTCAATGCTAAAGAACACTCACACAGCAGACACAATCAATAGAGCTTATATTTTATTTACTACATTCCTGAGTCTGAAGGGTTTGATTTAAGGAGCCGACATGGGATCTCAAAGTGAGCAGTAGCTTTCTGGGGTGAGTGGCAGGTTTTAAATACTGTCTAGGTCTTAGATTCTCCATAGCCTCTTGCTCAGGACTACATTGAAAGTAAGACCCTATTCATACACACTCTGAGCAGATCACCACGCTATCTCTGTCTGCTGCTAGCTGTTCCCATAAATAACATATATAAAATACAAAACCACCAGGCAGGGATGACTGGCCCCTTTTGATTCCACTCAGTCATGAAGCTTGAGTTTCTGTGGATTCTAGGAGGTAGAGGCACAAAAAATGGTAATTGCATACAGTCCCTACTTCCATCTTCCATCCGTCTACTGGTTGAAGGTGCAAAAAGGAAACAGTGTAGAGAATCTGAGCTGGTTGCAAACTGAGAATAACTGGGAGTACTTGTCTCCTTTTGCAGCTGTGAACCCACACTATTTCCCAAAATGAAAATTTCAAGGAAAACCCAAAAAAACCCATCAGGGTCAGTCAGAAAATTATATATTTCTCTCAAGCAGACAAGTTCACTCAGCTCCCCTACAACTTTACCCTTCTTTCTAGAAAGAAGTAAATTATCTGTGCTGCTTGCAATGTTGGAGTGCAGAGCACTTGCTGAGACAGTAAAATATTCTTAGGTGAAACAGTTCTTTACTGCAAAGCCTGTGCTTTAATTTGCTCATGCTCTAAGCCAAAAATGGAAGCCACTTCTGCCACAGGAATTGCTTCGTGTCTTTTTCTTTTCAGTCCTCAGCAAAGGGTCAGCCAGATTTAGCACAAACTGGTCAAGGGTAGGGACAGCTCTGAATGCATGGCAAGCCTTTATCATGCTTCAATAAATAAGTTGAAGATGCTGCAATAAATAAGTTGGAAACACTGCAAGAAAAGATCACTGAGTGACTTGTCCCTTGTTCTCTCCTTCCACCTTTTGATGATCTCTATTAAAGATGAATATGGGATGACTGCATAACATGCTTATACATTTTTATTTACAAGATGCTAGATATTGCCTAAACCTCTAGTCCCATTTACATTAGAAGACATAAACAAACAACATAAATTCAGGAAAATAAAGAAATGTGAGCTTTTGCATGTGCTACATTTGTACGAGTGTTGCCCTAAGTTAATTTCTTGGGATTCCCTGATGATGGGAAAAATTCCATGGGGGTGTAACAATGCTGGACTGGGAACATCCCTTAGTCCAAAGAGCAGTGTCCTCAGCCCTGTGGCTACATCATCTCAGAGCATGCTGCTGGTATTTAGCCAGAGAGAGCCTGATCACAGTGAACTAGAGTGATAAGACAAGGGAAAAATAAATGAGCCTTTGTGATTCCTACTTTCCATACCAGAGCAAGAGCTACACCAGAGCACGGGAAGCAGGTGGCACTGAGGCTTCTCTGAGATTCATTCTGAGTATCTTCTATCAAAGTCCCAGCAGGTTTTTCAGTGTCTAGGTAGACCCCAGGCCACTGTGCAGCATTCTTTTTTCCCCATGTGCTGCACAGCAAGGGCCATTATTGGTAGTTGCAAAGGCACTAGAGAACTTAAAGTTTATTGCTGGAGTTCATTGGCCCTCTGCTTCAGCAGCTTTTCGGCATTTCTCACGTCCTACAAGAACTCAACACAGAAATTATCTCTCCTCAAGGTGAACAAGGTCAAATTTTCTTCTTAATGAATTTGGAAAGCACATTGTCCACCCCAAGTACTTGGCAAGGACTATACAGTACACGTACATCAAAACCATAAGCAACTTTCGCACTCAGAAAGAAATGTTAGCATTGGCTGCCGTACAAAAGGAATTATAAAACAACAAAGAGAAGCAGAGACCATTTGGGATATTCCCAAATGGCAGGAAATACAAATGGCAGGAGTAAGGTAGATAAAAGATTCATGCACCAGACCAAAATATATTTTTTCTGTTCATAAAATTATACTTAAAAGGCATACTTTGTGTTTTACAACTCAAGCCCACATTGATAAAACTGCCATCTCTCAGTCATCTCTTTATCTAAAAGGTGCTCTTTGGTCCTTCCTGAGTGAGATGAAGGATGATTTATTTGTCAATCAGAGAATTATTTCAAAAAGAAATTTTGCTCTTCCACTTTTTCTCTGGTAAAACAAGAAAAAAAACAGCACCCTTCAGATTAATGTACCCATGCATAACATGGTCACCAGTCACTGCCATCTGTTCTGGCATTCAGCATCAGAGATGTTGGAATTTCTGAAGAAACTGGAAAATTGTAGTGAATTGCCAATTTCTGGTACCAATACAGAAAATAGTTCTGCCACTCTACATGACCCAGTCCTGACTTTATCTGGAAAAACTTTGGATTGATTTTTGAACAAATTTTCCTTTTTCTGAGCAGATGTATTTTGCAATAATGTCTCTGTCTGCTTAAGTAAAATAAATGCCATTCCATGTTTGAATGAAATTTATTTCACCCTTGGCAAGAAGTCACCAGTTTATTTTGGGGGATGTAAAGTTCTGTTTACAGAAAAGTGATGGGTAGCAGAAGAGAATATCTGCTGTCCAGCTTTGGAATTTTTAGAGAATATTTCTGTCCAGCTTTGGAATTTTTAGAACTACTTTCCATTGGAGAGAAGTTCCGGAAATCCCACCTCTGTGTAGTCTGATAAACCAATATAACACAGGTCTGGTTGCTGCTTTTTGTGTTGTATTGGGTGGCTATTGCTTTACTCCTGGATTACTTCCAAAAATCATCAACATAATAATGTAGAACTTGTTCAGAAGATGTTTATCCAAATATCTAACCAGTTTTTTGAGGAGAAAATCCATATTGAGCAGCGATATCATTTGCAGCAATAATGTCTGGAAGAAAAGAAAAATGAAAAGTGTCAGTCAAAGTAAACAGGCTCTATAATGCAGTCCCCAGGAGGCTGTGTTACAGTGTATAATATATTCAGTTGCATACACCTAGCCCTATTTTCAAAGTCATAAACTGGGGTGGATTTGTCAGAGTTTCAACCATATAATTGTTTAGCTGTAAATTTTCCTCCTGGCAAGTTCCAGAGTTTTCAGATAATCCCAGGCAGGGATTCAAGCTTGCCGTCACATTCACAATAGATTGTTCACAAGTATCTTACGAAGCCTACAAACCATGCTGCCACAGAAGTGTGCTGGGGATCACGAGCTCCCTCAAGCACAAAATTTAATTTGAATATATGATACACAGATACTTCCAATGTGGTGCACAAAGAGAGTGCCATTGTTGTGGATTATGTATGATTAACGGTGGAAGTGCATAGTAGGTTTAGAAGAGTGTAAATCACTCAATTTTTTTAGCATTTTGAGCAATAAGATGCATTCCCACTTGAAGCCATGTTGAGAGGCCTTGGCTAAGGCCTTTTTTCAAAATAGTCAGGGGAAACACCTGCGTCTCTGTTAACACAAGGCATGGCCCACAGCTTCTTATTTTGGCTATTTTTCTCCTGACTACACAACTTATGTCCTGGCAGCAAGATCTCCCGAGGTTTTCTGTTTCATTTGAATGCTTATTTGCTTCCATCTAAGTTATACAATGGGGCTTGAAGTGTTTGTAGAAAAAGCTACAAAGATAGCAGTCCTGTTGAAACCACTTCTTCACGGGTAAACATGATGGGAGCTGATGTACATAAACTAATGAAGAGGAAGGGAAAGAGAAGAGCATTTCCATTTCTCACTAGATTAGGAAGTCAAAGACTATTTGCCTGATTGAACTGGAGCTTTCTCTCTAAAAACACCATACACAGAGGCATTTATTTATCCTTAGATGGAAGCAAAGCAATACTGGAAGGCTCCAGAGAACGATGGTGTGTCCCATCTTTCACACAGACTTCTCTCTCTTGTTTGAAGGGTAGCACAAATCCTGCCAACACAGACCTTCCACTCCTAAAATTCACTGCAAATAACGCTCACCCATTAATTCTTAAAAATCCCAGGACCTATTGCAATAACTATAACTATCTGAGTTCCTAAAATTGCTTTATAGTGTGAGAGCAAGAGAATGAAACTCCTTCTTCTATCCCTTTCCTGACCTACTGCTGATCCATCAGAAAGGACCTCCTAACCCATTCACTGTGAGTTGCTACAGCTGCTGTTGTGGAATTTACCTACACATCTTAAAGGACATCATGTTTTTGGCCCCACTATGGTGTGGCACAGGACCTCCCACTTTACCTTCATGACTTTCTCTCCCTAGCCACATCTGATCACTGAAGTTCAAAGAAGCCTGTCTCACAGGAGGTTGTCCAGAACATCCTCGAGGGCTCCTCTCTGAAATCACTAACTCTCTGTGTTCAGCTGAGCTTGGGGAAAAAAATAAGAGAAAAAGTGGAAAGTTTTTCCCAGTGTTTTGAATAGGAAAGATATGTCAAACTATCTTCACTCCATGCTCAAAAATCTGTTACAAGGCATTATGCAGAAATCAGGAAAAGCTGTGAGGAGACTGGATAGCTTGAAGGGCCAACATAAATCATAGAACAAAAAAAGCTGAGGTTGAATCAGACTCGCAGGCACTTTTCTCAGGTGGTCCAGCACTTCCACAGCGCCCTGCAGTACCAGCTTTGTGACTGACCTCAGTGGTGCAGGCAGACAAAGCAGAACAGGACACAGACACACAGGGCCTATCGCGATGCTCACTCTGCCCTTTGCCACTTCTGCCTCATTTATACATGACAGGGAAGTTTGCAAACACCTTACACAGTGATGCAGTTCAAGCTCTGAGACTTGGTGAAGGGCAAGTATGCAACATTAAATGCAGCCACTGCTTTTCTGAAAATTTCCATAGTTCTTCCAAAGTATTTGGAAGTAGAACACAGTGTTAGAGCATAATACTGAATGCTACAGAGAAAAACGCATATAAGTATTTGCTGTCTGTTTCTCTTAATAACGCATAGAAAGAACAGCCTTATCTCTCTCTTCTTTGAATACCCCTGAAGATCAAGTGCCTGATGCTCAAAATTATTATAAATTCATCTATAACAAAGTTATCTAGCTGGTATCTGTAACTCTATGCTTGCCTCAAGCATTATCCAATAATTAATCAGATTGCCTTGGTCACACATACTTGGACTGTAACATTCTTCTGCAAGAAACATAAGCACCCAGTCCTGATTCCACACACACAAGGCTCTGATTTATTCATCCATTTGGTCTGACTAGAAGCAAAGCTATTGTTTTTCACCTGGGGTGTGATTCAGCACTCATTGATGCCAAAGGCGGTGCTCCCATTGACTTCCGTGGGACACAGGATCAAAGCCTTTGCCCACCAGCAAGTGAGAGTAAGTCATGCTAGTAAGAAGGACAAGATTCCCAAAGGCAATTTAGTGTGAAACAGATTTATCATTGTGTGCTAGGTTACAGAAGATGCTCCTTATAATCAAGCCTCATCATTTAGTACCTGTGCTGAACAACCACATTGGCTAAACTTCCAAACTTTCATTTCAGCCTCTGTTAAATTCAGTGTACAACTTTGAGGTAATTTCCTCTATCTTTCTTTCTTTCTTTCTTTCTTTCTTTCTTTCTTTCTTTCTTTCTTTCTTNGGGAGGGCAGAGTTACTGGCAGAGTCAGCTGATGTTTTCACCATGTAATTAAATAGCAATTACTTCCCTTCCTTCCTTCCTTCCTTCCTTCCTCTTTCGTAACTTTCTGATCATCTTTCTTTCTTCTTCTTCCTCATTCCTTCTCCTTTTTTTCTCCCTCTCATTGTACTATCTCTCATCATCCATTTCTCTTTCATCTTCTTTTTTCTTTTCCTCATTCGTTTCATAATTTTCTTGTTCTTCTCAGTTTTTTTTCAAAATACTAGGTATCATAACTTTATGCTTTCTGTAACAGCTGAAAAAATGTGTTCATACAGCATGAGAGAACATACAGGTTCTGGAATATCACATATGCAGCCTCTGAACCCTTCATTCAGACTCCCTTGCTGCAGCTCCCTGCTCTCCAGAGTATGTGGGGAAAGTAGTGCAGAGAGGCAAGCTGCCAGGCAGGTGGGCACTTTTCACTTTTCTTAGTACTACACACTGGCTCACCTTTATATGATAAACTTTTTCAGTTAATGTTGGAGTTGTTTAGGATTTATAATAACTTATATGAGAGCAGGATTTGTCCTCATGTAGGAAGAGAGCCTTTGCTTTTCCCAGTTACTTTAAAACTGACTTTTCATCTTTGATTGTTAGTAATTTCTTTTATGAAAATGTAATATTGTTTCTTCCACACATTTCTTAGGGCTAACTATTCCTATTTTTCTGCTTTTTCTTCTTTTTGCTTGGCTCTAAATGCACTAAAATGTCCCATCTCCCATCATTTGAAGGTTAGAGGTGACTGGTTTACCTAGAGTTCATCTCAGTTGTATTGACATATGAATGCTGCAGCTGGCATACTTGGGCCTCTGGGCTCCAGCTCTGAAAGCCATTTCCACACCGTAAGAGGACAGGATGTAGGCTGTGACCCATCAGTAGGCTGCCTATACACTAAAATAATGGAGATAGTGATAAACTGTCACCAGAATACAGTCTCAGTTCCCCAACTCTTAATGGTAGAACAACACAATAGGGTCAGACTAAAAAGGTTTCCTTATGAAAATTTTATCAGCAACTTTGGTAAATTGCTGTGGGAAAGGTGCTTTGCTCTCAGGCAGACCTGGAACCTGTTTTTACAAGGTACAGCTCTCATGCATTGCCTCACTCCCGCAAGATATTAAGGGCACTCAAATTGAATTAACACCAAATCAGGCCGGTGCACTTAACAATACAAATGCACTTAAGGGACGCCTCAGAATGATTTGTGACTAAAGAAAGCAAAGAAGAAATCAGCCTTGAAGACCACAGGGGTGGTGTTGTGTGTCATATACAGGAAAAGCCATAAGTAGAACTTAGAATACCGGAAAACCATGAACTTCAAGGGCTCTCAGATACCTTAGACCCAGCCGTAAAGTAGATGGCCTCTTTTTGTGGTATGCAGAAACAATTGATAAATAAATTACAGACAATTTTCTTAGTGGCATGCTCTCCATTACCTCCGACAGCAGTGTAACTACTTTGCTAAAATGATAAGAGGTGAATAATGGTATATCAGGTAACAGCAAAGGAAATTCTCCGAGCTGCCTGTTCTCTCCATGAGAGCAATGACACAATGCAGAAGTGAATGAGATGTGACGTGGCAACTGACAGGGAGCTCCATGTAGACTGCTGCTAAGGCCAAAGCAGCTGAACCATAACCTACTAAGAGCAGGGAAGCAGGGGGTTTTGTTTTTCTGTTAAACTGTCAGAGCCATCCTTTTCAGGAAGCCACCTCTCTTCACCACCATTTTTCATCAAGTTACTTAATTGTGTCTCTCTCTGACCCTGCAGGCTGTATTCTCCCATAAGCTAGAGGACCAATTCTGCAAAGTTTAGCTCAAATAAAGTCCACTAAGAGCATTCCACACCTCAGGATTTCTGGGCAAATTGAGGTGTACAGAGCGATAAGTACATCATGGCGAAATTGTTCCATACAATTTTTCCATTATCCCTTCTGGTCAAAGACAAGTATTGAATTAAAAATATCATGCATTAAATCTGTCTGTTACATGGATATTCTCTTCAGCAAGCATGATGTTCGAAGCACTATTAAGTAAAGCAACACTAGTCTCCTTTCTTGACTTGGCAAAATAGTGGCTTGGAGTCTTAAGTGACTGGAACTTATAGTGAAAAGGAAAGTAAAAGACTCCAGACATTTTTCAAAGTCCAAGACCTTAAACTAAAATGGTGTGCTGGTTTTAGCTAGGATAGAGTTAATTTTTTTCACAGTAGCTGGTATGGAGCTGTGTTTCGGATTTGTGCTGGAACCAGTGTTAATGACACAGGGATGTTTTTGTTACTACTGAGCAGCACTTAAGCAGAGTCAAGGGCTTTTCTTCTCCTCACACCACCCCAACAGCAAGTAAGCTGGGGGTGCACAAGGATTTGGGGGCAATACAGCTGGGGGGACACATGACCCTCACTGACCAAAGGGATATTCTATACCATGTGGCATCATGCTCAGCATATAGACCTGGGGCAGGAGAAGGAACCAGGGAATGTTCAGAGTCTCAGGTTTTGTCTTCCCAACTCGCTGTTACTCATGCTAGAGGCCTGCTTTCCAGTAGGCTGAACACCTGCTTGACCATAGGAAGTGGTGCATGACTTCCTTGTTTTGCTTTGCTTGTGTGTGTGGCTTTTATTTATTAAACTGTCTCAGTGCAAGGGTTTACTCACTTTTATTCTACCAATTCTTGCTCCCATCCCACCAGGGGGAAGGAAGCAAGCAGGTGACTGGCTGGGACTCAGTCCCCACCTAGAGTTAAACCATGACAAATTGCGGTGACCGTGGTGGGATTTCTGCCTATCAATTCTACAGTTGCTGCTTTTGCTGCTGTTACAAAAGTTAGCCACCTCAATCAGACCTTCTGATTTGGTATACAGGAATTTCCCTCTCCTAGAAGGATGCTTTATATCAACCATTGACACAAGACTCTTTTAAACTCATCACAGAGCTGTGGAAAAGCAGGGCAAAGCTTGGGTTTATGCTCATGGCAGACACATCAGGGCACTGTGAATCAATGAGGCATTTCTATGAGCTACACTATGACTGCTGAGCAACAGGCTTATGCACTGCAGCATTTACTGTCAAAGGAAACATGATGCAGGGCTATTTGTTTTAGCCTGCAGTGGCAGAATGGCTCACTGGCTGTGGAATACACATTCATCTTCCAGATGAGTGCAGAGAAGTAGGAAAGAAATATCCTACAAGCCTACAAAATCTGGTGAGGATTCTAGCAAACTATTGGCAGAGAAAGGCATGAAACCACCACTATGAGCAGTGGGAGCTGCAAAGGAGAGAAGTGTTCCCACATATATCATTATACTCCATGGTGCACTTCATTCCCATGGAAAAGTTGTCCTTCCTACAAGGCCTGAAAATCAAGCCCTAAAAGGAAGCCAGTGGGAGACAGACAGGGAAGAACAGACCTTTCCTGCATCTCAGAGTAGAGCAGAGCAGCCAGGACACAGGATGACAACCTCACATAGTCGAACTCCCACCATGGGAGGACAACTCTCGACAATGACAGAAAGACCTTCTCTTTCTCCAAACATTCATCCAGGCCTT
>VZTN01030233.1:0-21313 GCA_013400515.1 Erpornis zantholeuca | reverse complement strand
GATGCGAAGAGGACAGAGCCAAGCTCTTTTTGGTAGTATCAAACAATAGGAGAAGAGGCAGCAGGCAGAAACTGATGCATAGGAAGATCCATCTGTACATGAGGAAGAACTAGGTGACCAAGCACTAGCACAGATTGCCCAGAGAATTTGTGGAGTCTCCCTCAATGGAGATATTCCAGAATTGCCTGGACCCAATCCTGTGCAATGCACTCTGGGATCACTCTGCTTGAGCAGGGAAGTTGAGGCAGGTTGATGCCTTAAATGGCTACCTAGAAACAGAGCAGACAGGAATAAAGGAAGAGGTGGTATTCATTTGAAAGGCTTTCAGATGTACACTTTTGGGCTTTAGAGGGTCTTGCCTTAGTGGATCTCAAAATGGATGACAGGTTACAAGTTCTTCACACTTTTATATCAGCATAAGTTCACCAACCAGAACCCAGCCAATGATGGAATTTCTCTAAGCTTGTCCCCCTCTCCCCAAGATGATTGTTCACAGTTCTTGGTCTGGATGTCCTTGGAGAGCAAACTGGAGAGGCTTTGTTATGTCTTTCTTAGCATAAGAGAACAGCACTTAAAAAGCTACAGGAAACTTCAGAGTTACACTAACAGTACAGGATTTGAAAAATGCAAAAGTTAAAACCTAAGGCATCAAGATGATCCACAGTGGTCCCTTCCAACCTGACCCAATCTGTGATTCTTTGATGACAGGTGAGAACTTCCTCTAGATATGAAAATTGTAAAATTTTCCTGAATCTGGACTTGATGGAGCACAGCTGCCTTCTAATGCTTCAGATTTACCCCAAGACCTAAATTGCTTGAAGATCAAGGCAAACCCTAAGTGGCCACCTTGATTGGTTGAAAGGAAAATGTTTCCTAACCTGAGTGCTTTATGCTGATGACAGCATCATCCATGGGCTTCTAGCATCTGACTTAACTGATGATATCTTTCAATTTTTATGTTATATAATATAATGCATAGTCCATGTCAGGAAGGACATGGGTTTTCTTTTCAGTGGGTATTCCAGCTGATCAGCAATTAAGCATCAATAGTGGTATCAGAGGCTGCATGATGACTGGGGGAAGTGGATCTTTTTCTCTCAGCCTATGGGGAGCTATTCTGCAGCTGAAGGGAAGATTTTCACACATTTTTGACAAGAGGCTTGTTACATCTGTTCTCGAGAAGTATAGCACTTAAGCAGGTACCAACTTTATCTAAAAAAGGGAAAGATTCTCTATCAGTGCCATGTCCTTGTTTATGAAATTGAAAATACACAATATCGTTTTATACAAAAACCTGGACATGGTATGAAATTCTTCTTCCCTGTGATAATGGTACAGATAATAATTCAGTAGTCAAAATCACTAATGTAGCTTCATCCTTCTATATTTACAAGTAATCAATGAGAAGTAGAATAACATCCAGAAGTTAAGGTTAATGAAATCAAATGAAGAATTTTGAAAAGTCAGATGTGTTATTGATATGCCTAAATATTGACTTTAGCCCCTATGATTAGATCAATGGGGTTTAATGTCAAAATGGACACAACAAAAACAACAAACTTCCCTTAGGAAATGCCTGTTTCTGCCCAAAGCATACTCTTGAACTAAAGCATACTTTTAGAAAAGAAAAAAAAAAAAAAGAAATCTTGACCAAAATAATTTCCCCCAGTATGAATCATGGCCTGTGTTGTGTCAGTGACTATTACTTTGAAGAAATGTCTTCATTTTAGCCATTTAGAAATTTGTCTAACTTCAATTTCCCATTTCTTAGTCTTGTTAGGATTTTGGTGAATAGAGAAAATGATCTGGCATGTCACTCCACACTGCAGCTCACACTCAGGTTCCAGTGTAACCTCAGGGGCCTCTCCTGGACCCCTCTCCATATCATAGCTTCTTCTTGAACCATGGGACCAGTGGTGGGCAATATTCCAGCAGGCTCAGTGCCAGCCTCACGGTGTTAAACACAGTAGGACACTCTTTGCTCGTGAGGACCACAAGCCACAGTGGGTTTTTTCCCATTAGAGATCCCGTTAATTATAAGATTACCTTTAATGAAAGAGCCATGGAGATGCATATTGTTTTCTTGAATCCTAGCTACACTAAACAACCAATCCTGCTATTCTTGTGGAATGAAAGCTTTTATCAGTTATGGTCATTGCTCAGGGAAAAGTTAAACAGCACAGGGCTGGGTCAGACATCTGTGGCCAGAGAAAAGGAGCTGTTCATAACCCTGTTCTCAAGACCTGTCCCTTGTCCATTATCTATTTGAGTGCAATAATGGTGTGGTACCATTCTAGGTTTTAAAATGAACAGCATGTTAATACAAATTAAAATGCATCAGAGATTTCTTAGTTTATTGGACTAACAAGCTGTTTTTATCAAACGGTATTTTAAAATGTCTCAAATACACCAGTGTGGGACATGCAAAAGGTGAGGAGGCTCTCAGATGGAGTGAAAAAAACAGGTTTCAGAAATAAAGCAGAAAGATTTAGATTCAGCTGCAGCTGCAAAAGCCTGAAGATAGAAGAAGACACAAATATATAGTAAGCAAGGACATTAAATAATGGTTAGTTATTCAACTAGTGTTTCTAGGTTTGGCTCAGATAGGACTTGAGGCTGCAGAAAATATGCTTAGCAAGACAGTCAAGTTTTAAGCTTAATGATGGAATATTGTGCATTTCTATTACAAGGCAGTGAGCACTGTTTGTAGTAGGTGTATGTGTACTTTACTGAGTGGTTAAAACCATGGTCTATAAACTTTAGAAGCTTGCTATTGGCTACAAATCTTTTAAGAATGTTCTGTAACAGAGAGATCTTGGGTTGTCAGTGCAGGTGTGAGCCCTGTACCATCTCTTGTGTACATGAGGCTGATGCCTGAATGAAATAATAAAAAGCTCCTGGAACTTCTGCCTGGGTCCCTGTCCCGTTTGCAACCTATGCCAGTTATTTTTCAGACCTTTTTTCTTAACCCATGCTGATTGATAATAGAATTATCATCCTGTCATTTAGGACCTAAGCTGATTTGTCACTATTTTATGTGGCACAAACGTCCAAAACAGCAGGCTGAGTACCCCTTTGTGCTCTTGCCCAGTATTTGCTCTAGTCTCTTGGAATGGTTATGCAACATGGTAGGGAAAAAAGTCAGTACTAGTGCCTCAGAGGAGTTTTAAGCCATTTTATTCAATAGGTTATTAAACAATCTGATTTTCAAAGGGGTTCTGTAACATCTTTCATTATCACCAAAACTGAGAAGTGTTTAGCAGTATATGACAGAAGGAGGGGTTTTATCAAGTCTGTAACAAAGGTATTTATTGAATTGTCATGTTTTCTGCACTATAAATAGTGACTGGACCAACTAGCAATTGATTATTGCAGATTTATTTTGTTTGTCAGTAGATTTTTACATAGACACCTCTGCAAACTTTTGTTTCCCTCATCAATTTTCTGGTTTTCCTGCTTTTTAATTCACATTCTTCAGTGCTGTTTTCTATTTCTTTAATAATTTTTATATCTTAGGAAAAAAATACTTTCAACTCTATGCCTAACATTTAATTAAAAAGAACAATAATATTTTCAAAATCCTAGACCACTAGGGGTGACATGTGACTCCCACTAGGTGCTAGGGCAGTGGCATGGTAGCTGCAGAATATTAAAGAAAAAAGCAACTTTAAAATGAAGGAAAACTAGCAAAACAGAAAAGAAATAAGATTTTATTTTAAACTTCCCAAAGGAGCATTTTTCAACAGGACAATTCAGATTGAAACATTCTTGGAAGTTTTACCTAGCAGCATTATTCACGTGATTAAATTTGTTCATCTGTTCTAAGATGCAAATATATTTAGCACTCTTCAGACACTCTGAAAACAATCAAGAAATATTCCAAGCTTGTACATGCAAGGGTCTTTGAAAAGAGCTCCTTTGAAAACACAGAAGTTGCTGTCAAATTTTTGGAGTCATGGAGACATATAATTGTAGGAAAGCCACGTCAGATTTTTTTTCTTAAGAAAATGAGGAAAACCAAGATACAGAGAAGTTAAATTCCTTTATCACAGTGTCATGCAAAACTGTCAACACATCATGACGGATTCCTTGAGGAATGAATAGCAAGTCTGAGTTGCAATTGACACAGCAGATGTAGTACTGCAGGTGCAACCCTGCAGTCCATATTATGTGCCATATAAAACCAAAACCCAATTTTTCGAGTCAAAGAAGTGTCACCTAGTTTAACATTACTTAGCAACTTGTTAGCAAGGTTCTTAAGTTTATAGCACATTTGGTGCCTACCATAAACAGAGTGGATAAAGAGACCATCACTTGTAACAAATCCAAACCTGTGAGTGATCTCTGCAGTCTGGATTTCCCCAGTGCTTGATGGAGATACACCTGAATGAACTGCTCTGCAGAAGTGGGAAGCTTAATTTGTACAAAACCTTCTCAAGGAATTAAGCACATCACAACAAGAATTGCAATGCACCAAGGTCTTCCAAATACTTGAACTCAGCAATCATACTTCTATCCACTGATGTGCTGTCAATGGTGAGCTGACAGATGCAAGACTTCAGGCAGGAATGCTATACCCACACAAACTGGAAAATGATGTCCTGCTGCATGAAAATGATTGCATTAATTTACAGGCAGACAAGGTCACCATTTTGTTGAAACTTCTTTTGTGTTTCACAAGTGGAAACGACAAAGGCAAAGCTTCATTAGTGACCTAGTAGTCCCAGACAGACAAATCAAGGTCCGAGGGAGATGAAATTCCTCCTGCACACATTGCAAGTAATCAATCATCAGAGGTGCACTATCATTAGGAGGGGCCTGCACTCACCAGATGCTTTGATGCACCTCGTTTCTTCTGCCACAAAAAACAGCTGTCATCACTGTAAGACAGTTCTAGTGTGCTAGCATCATTGCCAAGCTGGTTTCAGGCTAGTCTCCCTCCCAGAGTGATTTTTTGGTTTAGCACCAGGAATCCTGTACCCATAGGTGTTGACAAGCGAATATGTGTGGCTCACATAACAAACAGAGGCATGACCCTAGGAGAGAGTTTGGGAGGACCACAGGCTACCGAGCCAGTGGCATCATGGAGTCTTTTCTTGACACAGAACTCTGCAGGATGCTGTGGAGTCAGGAGGCTGTAGGAGCCAGTGAAGATATTGGGTACTAGTAACTTCAGAACCATTATGTGTTGCCCCACAATCCAGCATGAGCTTAGAGCTGCTGAGCTTGCTTGATGATTCAATTTTTTCTGAGATCCTCATAAACTTCTTCGTTTTAAATCAAGGGAGACACTTCTCTGAGGTTACTATCTTAGCCTGCTCAGTATTTTGATATACATCTTATAATGGCTCAGAACTGGGGCCAGTCCTGTTTAATGTTTTTACTGATGATTTGGACATGGGTATTAAGTGTCCCTCAGTCAGCTGGCAGATGACATAAAGTTGGGTGGGAGCATTGATCTGCTGGAGGGTAGGAAGGCTCAGCAGAGGGATCTGGACAGGCTGCACCCATGGGTTGAGGCCAATGCCATGATGTTCAACAAGGCTGAGTACCAAGTCCTGCACTTGGGTTACAACAGCCCCAGGCAGTACCACAGGCTGAGGCCAGAGGGGCTGGAAAACCACCAGGTAGAAAAGGACTTGGAGGTGCTGGTCAGCAGTGGCTGAACGTGAGCCAGCTGTGCCAAGGTGGACAAGGAGGCCAATGGCATTGGCCTGTACCAGCTGGCCTGTACCAGCAATACTGTGGCCAGCAGGACCAGGGCAGGGACTATCCCCCTGTACTTGGTACTGCTGAGGCTGCACCTCAAATCATGTGCGTAGTTTTGGGCCCCTGATGACAAGAGACACCACTGTGATACTTTTATACTGTATAAAAAAGTATAAAATTATGGTTATTCCGTGACTGAACAGAGATAAACAAAAGTAAAACAAATTAGTCATCTGATCATTGAAAGAATTGTTTCAGATCAATTAACTAAACCAAAGTTCCAGGCAGACCAAAAATACCCCCCACAAGCCTGGCAAGCTTGCCTCCTTGGAGACCTTGGAAAGTTACTGCAAAGTCTAAGGCTTTACTGAGGTATACATGACTACAGAAAGTCTCTAGTCAAGAGAAGAAAAAAATAATCCCAGAGGAAGAGGCATAATTCCAACAAAATGTTCCATGTTGCTCTTAGGGAAAAGTAAACACCTAAATGTATTATCAGGAAAATAAAAGCTGAACTGATACTGACCTGGTTGGTTGCCACTCATCTCTCCATGATGTGAGCAAGCTTTTTTGCAATAGACAATCTCCTCCTTCCACCCCAAGAGACAATCCATGCCCCAAACCTCCGATTTTAGTGCTGTATTTCCTGTGGCATATTAATGAACAAAAGCAGAGCTGCCTATAAACACATTTCTGAAACAGTGTTTACAGCGCAAGAGCATTCAGCTTCTACTCTACTAACACATTATGAAATAGATACTTCTGAATGTGCTGTGTATCAACCTGAAAGTGATGAAAATATTTAACAGCTTTACATAAGCATTTTTTTACTTAGAGGAATGAATATCTTTACAGTAGCCCTCGTTATCCTCGAAATGTTACTACTCCATGCTTTGTAATGACACTTGTCTTTTTCAGGCTTGAATACCTAATTGCAAACACAGTGATTTTTTTATTTCCATTTTTCAGAAAACTCCATATAAAATTCTGCACAAGTGGGAGTGCACTCACATTTGCATGAGTAGGAATATATGTCTTGGATACAGATTTTTGAAAAGTTGATTTAAACCCAAAGTAATTTTTTTTTCATCAGTGTTAAAAACCTCCAAAATATTAGATCAGAAAGGAAATAATGCAAATGTGCATCTAATAGCAGCACTGCAAGAGCTCCTCTGTAGAGCAGAGTAACATCTAGAGCGCAAAGCTACAATGTTACCTTCCACAACAGTAATTTGTACTTTTCACACCACTTTTGCAATAAAAAAGGGAAACAGTAAACAGCAGTACAAAATTTTTACTATCAGTATTAACATCAATGACTCTTGTAAAACCAATAGCATAAATCTTGCTCTTATCACCGTAGCACATTAATTAATCAGGCCTGCCATCCTCATTTGTCCTTGACTAGGTTTCACTGATGATTACCCAGTGGAAAATTCGGCCCCTTAATGCAAACAACATCCTTTTTAACACTTTCTTTCCAGTGGCTGACTTTTGGGGGTGGCAGAGGCATCTTCTGGATGGAGAAGGAGGCTGGAACTCCATTCTTGGCTCCAGACCCTTCCATGATTTAATGCTTCATATAGATTAAAAACCAACTCAGAAGGAATTGCTCTGCTCAAACAGAACAGCTTCTCCTTCAAGACTTATTTTCTCTTCCTCTCAACTTTAGTCATAGGATTACTGCCAAATATTTATGCATCCTTTGAATGTGAGGGAAGAGATGTATTAAGCACTAAGTTATTCTAATTTATTCAGCTAAAGGAACCATGTGAGGAAGCACAAAGCCTTCCCTAATTTTTTGCATTTTAGGGCAGTCACAAGTTTTACTTGTAAAGGACATTAGAATTATATTTTCTTGTTGGCAGTGCTAACCAGGAACGAAAGAGAAAAATCATCTAAGAAATGAAACACTTGTAAATAAAATATAATTCACAGAAGGCACAGCATTTTCCTCTGGGTCATTATTAGTGAAAGCCAGTGAGGGGATAATAAGGACATGAGACCTGATTAATTAAACATTTGCACTATTGTGCGTAATTACATTTTTGTGAATCATGCCACGGACATCTGTTTACACAGGACGGCGAGGCTCGCCGCGCCGCACTCCGGCAGCTCCTCGGGCGGAGCCCAGCATGGGGTGCCCAGCCGCGGGGCCCCGGCTGCTCCTCCCCGAGACCGACCCATCCTTCTGCCTGCCAGCCTGGCCACGCGCTCGCTGCCCTGCTTCCCAGAGGAAGTCTTCAGGCTGGCTTGGCTTAGAGCTCCGAGCTGATGCACTTACACACATCGCTACGTGGATTTGCGGCGACAACCGTGCGTTTTCACACTGGGTTATCAGAGCGCATTGTGGCATGCTCCTGCATGTGGGATGTATTCCCACTTATCTTACACTTCGGTCTAGGTTCCAAGTCATGCATTCCCTAGCTCATGGGAATTAATGTCTGTGCTTTTACTTGAAACATTTTCTTAAAGATCTGTGCCATAACATATTTACAGTTTAAAGCACTTTCTTGGTTTTTAGTTGCTAATTAACTAATCTGTGGGTTTGCAGCATTCTGACAAAAAGCTTTGAGCTCCTGAAGCATAGTAAAACCCTTGGCACCAAGCATTATCAGCTAGATTCTGCAGAGTTACTTACAGAGAAAGCTTCAGCCTGTTTAAAATTTAGTGTAGTAGAAACACTGAATTGCCATAACACATATTTCCACAATAACCCTAAACTGCAGCAGATTTCCACTCCAAGCTATGATTGAACCCACAACATTTGGGGAATCTATTTCTCAAAGTTGGCTGGGATTGACAGTGCTCCAAGCAATCCTGTCATGACAAAATCATCCCTTTCTGGGAAGACTGGGAACAGTTCTGCTGCCTCTTGGAGACACTACATCCCACTTCTCTGGGAAAAGTTCTATATTTTGGTTAATTCTTTGGCTTCCTCTTCCTTCTTGATGTAATTTGGGGCATCTGAAAATATTCTATGTTTCTAGAAGCTGTTGCTCTTCAGCAAAGCACTGCTAAGGGAGAAGAAGTAACATGTAGGAAGACAATACAGCTTCATATATCTATACTTTTTAAAAATTCAGATTAGCAGCTTTCCAATCTTTATCCCCTCTTTCAGTTGATAATTGTGTTTGACTGACTTCACAGCACTTGGGGTTCTCCTTCCCCTGCCCATGTAAGAACAGGTATTCAATCAGAATATTTCTGAAAAACACAGACAAAGTAACATACAGGAATAGACCAGCTAAAAAGGTTACTTTTTACAGGATAGTTGAAAGACAGAAGAGGCTTTACAGCAACCAAGACCTAGATGTGCATGAGCAGAAGGAATAAAAGAGAAAAAAAGTTGCACAGTTGAAAACTTCTGCTGTGTTTTCTGTCATAAGAGGAAAGGGAGTAAAAAATCCTGTTAGCAGAATCCTGCCGGGCACTGTGGGTGTCAACATCTTGTGTATGCAAACAGATAGTTGGGCTCTGTTCTAGTGCTAAAAAAATCCAACAGTCATGGGTCAAAGAGACATGCTGAGTTGGCTCAACACAGTTTTAGAAACACATCGCTAGGGCTTTTCCCTTGCAGTAAAACAAGTCTTCCACAGCACCACCTCATTCTTGCATTAAATGGAAACATTTGTATCTCATTAGTGCCTAGTTTCCCTCCACTATGTCTTCTTCAGTCTGCTCTACAAGCAGCCAGTCCAGGCATCCTGCTGCAAAAAATAACAAACTTTGTATGCCCTCCAGGTCTGACCACCAGTGGGACTGGATCCTGTGTGGGCCTAACAAGCAGGAAAATGTACCTTCCAAACCTTGGAAGACAGGATTGGGCTGGACTGAGGGCCTGGCACTGAAAGGTGAATATATTCCTGTATCCTTGAGTCACAGGTTCAGACAATCACGAGAAGTATGGCATTCTTTCAAGGAAACAGAATGGCCATGAGCTCCTCCTACATGTCTTCTCCTTTTTCCCCCTACTTTACAGCATGACTACATGATTTCATAGAATCATAGAATATACTGAGTTGGAAGGGATTCACAAAGTTCATCATGCCCAGCTCCTGGCCACGCAGAGGACACTCCAACAATCACACCCTGTGCCTGAGAGCACTGTCCAAACACTTCCCGAACTCTGTCAGGCTGGTGCTGTGATCACTTCCCAGGGGAGCCTGTTCCGGTGCCCAACCACATCTGGGTGAAGAACCTTTTCCTTTTATTCAACCTAAACCTCCCCTCACACAGCTTCAGGCCATTCCCTTGGGTCCTGTCATTGGTCACCACAGAAGACATCACTGCCTGCCCCTCTTCTTTCCCTCAGGAGAAAGTTGTAACTGCAGTGAGGTCTGTCCTCAGTCTCCTCTCCTCCAGGCCGAACAGACCAAGTGACCTCAGCCACTCCTCCTATGACTTTCCCTCAAGGGTCTTCACCATCCTCACTGCCCTCCTTTGGATGCTCTCTAATAGTTCAATGTCTTTCTNCTCTCCAGCATCTCATTCCCCAGTCTGTCCATACATCCAGGGTTGCCCCATCCCTGGTGCTTCTCAGAATCTGGCACTTTCCCTTGTTGAACTTCATATGGTTGGTGATTGTCCAGCTCTCTGATTTGAGAGGGTCTCTCTGCAGGGCCTTTCTGCCTTCGAGGGAGTCAACAGCTCCTCCCAGTTTTGTCTCATCTGCGAACTTGCTTTGTTGCCTTTCCCTGGTCTTAAAATTAAAACATGGTTTATGGGGAAAAGGGGTTTTTACCTTGGTGTTTGTGTAAGGATCCTTGGGTGCAGCACTTCACCCAGGTGGAATGCCCTGGAATGCACACACTGCACCCACCCCCACTGAAATGCCCACAATTACAGGCCTTGCAAATTAGCATATCTATCAAAGACTCCCCAATGAGAGACTCAAGTGAACTCCCCGTTCTGAGGAACCTTCCCCCTGGATGGGCCTATCTTAGTTTACAAAAATATGTCTTGGAGAGGACCTTGGGGTCTTGTCTGGGGCTTCCAGGATGTTTGGTCTCCTGGTTTAATGGTACAATGAGTCTCAGCTAAGTTATCAGGCTTGGAAAGTATGTAGGCTAAAAGCACTAATACATAAAACTATATAAAAGGGTATATAAGAGGGGTATAAAAGAAAAAGCAAAAAATCATCCTGATATCAGCTTAGTATCCCTTCCAGTCCTGCATCCAAGTCATTTATGAAGATGTTGAAGAGCACAGGGCTGAGGATGGAGCCCTGTGGAACCCCACCAGTGACAGGTCCCCAGTCTGATGTCACCCCATTCACTGTAAGCCCTTGTGCCTGACCTGTGAGCCCATTGCTCACCCACCACATGGTGTCTTTATCCAGCTGTGTGCTGTACATTTTGTCCAGAAGGATCTTGTGACAGATGGTATCAAAAGCTTTGCTGAAGTCCAAAAAGATTACATCAAATGGTACCTCTTGATCAATGAAGTGTGTTACCTTGTCATAAAGGGATATCTCATTTGATAAGCAGGACTTTCCTCTCATGAAGCCGTGCTGGCTATGACCAAATACTGCATTGTGTTTTAGGTATTTTTAATAGCTCTCAGAATAATCTTCTCCATAACTTTACCAAGCACTGAAGTGAGACTGACAAACCTGTAGTTTTCAGAGTCCTCCTTCTTGCCCTTCTTGAAAACTGGGACAATGTTCACCAGCTTCCAGTCAGCTGGGACTGGTCAGGTTTCCCAAGACCACTCAAAAATCATTGAGAGGTTTTGTGATGACATCAGCTAGCTCTTTGAGGATTCTTGGATTAATCCCATCAGGCCCCATAGATTTATAGGGAACCAGCTGGAGCAGCAGGTCCCACACTAGTTCAGGGTTGATTGGCAGTTTATAATTCTCTACGTCATGGTCCTCCAGCTGAGGTCACTGCGACTGCCTTAGTCCATCATCGGTGTTGAAGACAGAAACAAAGAATGCATTAAATACTTTTGCTATGCCCCTGTCTTTGTAAGATGACTGTCCTCATCCTGTAACAGGCTGGTGTTATTTTTACACAGCCTATTGCTATTAATATGTATGAAAAATCTCTTTTTATTGCTCTCACAGTTCTGGCCAGCTTCATCTCCAGTTGATCTTTGGCCACATGAAATTTCTCCCTACAGTGGTGAGCAGCATCTCTTATTGTTCTCATGCCACCTGCCCTTGCTTCCACTGTGCATACACCTTCCTTTTTTGTCTTGTTTCCAAGAGAAGATTTCTGCTCAGCCAAGCCAGCCTTTTGCCTTGTCTGCTTGGCTTCAGACATTTGGGAATTGCCTGCTCCTGTCTCCTTAGAAGATGGTGTTTAAGAAGTGACCAGCACTGATAGACCCGAGCGCCTGCAAGAAGATTTTCCCAGGGGACATCACTGAGCAGCATGGTGTCTGCTCACCTGATGTCTGGAGTTGAATTGTTGCTGGCACTTTTCCTACTGTCAGCTGAGATTTTAAGCTTGATCACTTTATGGTCACTGTGACCAAGACAGCCACCAGTGTCCACTTTGATCCACAAGATCCTCTCTGTTGACAAGCAGGACATCAAGAAGAGCATCTTTCTGCGCTGGCTCCCTTAGGACCTATTCCATAAAGTTGTCATCCAGGTTTTTGAATAATCTTCTGACCTGGGTTGTACCTTCTGTGTGATGCTCCCAGTTGATTTCTGGCAGGCTGAAGCCCCCAGTAAGGACAAGGGCGGTTGACTTGGACGTATCCCTTAGTTCCTCAAAGAATAATTCATTGGCATCAGCGCCCTGGCTGGGAGGTCTATAGTAGAGTCCCATGATGACATCTGAATTATTTGTTTGTCTTTTGATTCTTATCCAGAGGCTCTCAACTGTGCCATTGCCAACTGCAAGCTCCATACATTCTTTTCATTACATACAGTGTAATGAAACAAAAGGAACATATCCTTTTCATTACATACAATGCCACTCCCCAGCCTCTTCTGGCCTGCCTGTTCCATCTGAAGAGCCTGTAACTGTCCTTCAGGGCACTCCAGTCACAGGACTCATCCCACCAGGTTTCACTTACGAAAATGATGTCAAATCTCTGGGACTGGGCCAAGCGTCCTGCTTGTCTTCCTTGTTCCTCATGTGGTGTGCATTAGGGTAAAAACATTTCAGGTGTGGTACATTGTAGTCAGTGAAGCTGATTGAAGGATCCCATTAGTGCCTGTTTCCTTAAGTTTTGTTACACCATCCCGTTGCTCACCATGGTGTGCCTGGTTTGGTCCCTTTCCCCCTTCAAAGCTAGTTTAAAGCTCTATCAACAAGCCTTGCTACCTCCTGTGCTAGAACTCTTCTTCCTCCCTAAGAAAGGTGCATTTCTTCAGGTGTCAGTAGACCAGGTGTTGAGTAGAACACGGTCAGAAATCCCAAATTTTTTCCAATTACACCAGCTTAAGAGCCACACATTGACCTGATGGATCTGCCTATTCCTACTAATTATATTCATTGTCACCAGAAGGATCAAGGAAATCACAACTTGTGTTCCTGATCCTTTTACCAGTCTTCTCAAAGCACTGACTTCTCTTTGATTGCCCTTGGACTTCTCTTCGTTATTTCCTCACTGCCCCATTGAACAACCAATAAAAAATAGTAATTACAAGGCCTTACTATACTGGGGAGTCTTCCAATAATGTCCCTTGTCCATGAGCTGGGTCCAGTCTGCATGTCAGACCTTCCGTTCCCCTTACAAGGGAGTCTCCTATGACAGCTGTCCTCCTTTTCCTCTTAACAGGAGCTCATGATGCCAGATACAGACTGTGTTGCATTAGGAGGCCACTTGATCCCAGAAGGACCTTCACCTGCCTCATCAGTCGTCTGGCCACCTACTTCCAGAGCCTCACACCTGCTGTAGAAGGTGCTAGTTCTACTTTTCAGATTCTGAGAAGGAGGAGGAGCCTTCCTCCTGGTACATGCTGTGACCTGCTTCCAGCCTTCATCTCAACAGACCCTGGGCTAACAGACCCTGGACTAATTATCGTGCAGGGTTGTGAGTCCATCTGCTTCTCCACTGCAATGGAAGTTAGATTCCCAAGAGCCTTGAGACTGTAGTGTCTCTGAAAATAATCCTCAGCCTCTTCCTCATTTGCTCAAATACTACATAGCATGTTCACTTCTTCCTGTAGCTCCCTCCTCTGGTGACACAGCTCCTCAACCACATCTCGTGAAAAATGAGTGTGTGTCAGCCCTGGCCTTGCAGAAAGGAATCAGGCACTCCTGGCAGCCTGTGTCTTGGAGAGCTACATCTCCCATCAGCAGGTCAGTTGGGAGACTTCTGACACAGCTGGTTCAGTGGCTTCTGTAGCTACACAGGATTTAGCAGGTGTGTGTCAGAGACTGAAAATAGCTTATGCCTCAAACATTGGTACAAAGTTTTGCTCATTGTAAAGAAGCTACAGACAAAGAAGCCTCCCTGAAGACTGGGACTTTGGGCTGAAAGTCAAACTGCTGATTAGATAAAGGGAAACTCATTGTTCAGTCACCTCTGGTGAAGGGAAAGGTTTGCATCCTCCAAAAGGCCAAAGCCACCAACTGTGCTGAGGATCATCCTCTGCTGAGTTTGGGGTGGGGGCAGAGCACAGCTCACAGAAGCCAGGTTTGAGGTGGGGGCAGAATACAGCTCACAGAAGCCAGGTTTGAGGTGGGGGCAGAATACAGCTCACAGAAGCCAGGTTTGAGGTGGGGGCAGAATACAGCTCACAGAAGCCAGGTTTGAGGTGGGGGCAGAATACAGCTCACAGAAGCCAGGTTTGAGGTGGGGGCAGAATACAGCTCACAGAAGCCAGGTTTGAGGTGGGGGCAGAATACAGCTCACAGAAGCCAGGTTTGGGGTACAGGAGAGCACAGCTCACAGAAGCCAGGGTTACAGAGACTCCCCCTGCCGAGGGGGCAGGAGGAGGTTTTGGGTGTGTGGTGTAACCTCTGGCCAGAGGCACTCTACACCCATCCTCCCTTACACAAATCAGCCCAGCTGTGGCACCCCCAACTCCACAGGCCACATCCACAGGACTCTGACATGAGAGGCAGCTGAGGGGGAGTCACAATCCATCAAAGACCCCCCAAAGTGCTCCCCAGGGGCCTTGCACCACTGGATGCAACAGATCCAGAGTCTGCTGTAAGAGACTGCTCCCCTCCCCCAAGGGGACATGACTAGACATTGCCACCTGGCTTAAGGGGATTCTACACCTTTCGGGGGGACCTTCACCACCAAGAAAAGCAGCTGGAGAGGATCACTGGAACCTTGTTGGGATCCACGGAGTGATGATATTTTCTTTATTTTGTCCCAGTCACTGTCCTCTATCCCCCCATCTATTTTCTATTTCTTTCTTTCTTTCTCTCATATTTATTATCAAATAAAACCCATACTACTGACTGGCATATGGTCTCATTTGCACCTTAATTCAGGTGGAGGTACTTCTAAGAACCTCAATAATCAAATCTTGACAGCATGTCAACACCTTAGCTAGTACGCTAAAAAGATTGGGGCTAAAAGATGCTCTTCTTTACCAGCTACTCAATCTGTTTGCTGCCTCTATTGTCTGCTCTCGGCTGGTCAGAGAGGAGCCCCTGCTATTTGCAGTGCTTGTGTGAGTTGCTGTGCAAAGTGCTGTGCTGTGCCCTCACTGCCGTGCCATGCCCCTGTTCGCCATGCTCCCTGGAGCTGTTTAATTCTCCTGTGAGTGGAACTCCCCCTGTACAGTCTGATCTCACACTCACCCCCAGAGTTACTTCAGTCACTGCTGCCTCGCTGATTGACCATATTAATGAAAATGTTTCAAGATGGGAACTTAGAGGACAGCAAAGATGATAGAAAAATTAAGGTCATTAAAAATTGATCCATTCACTTGGCACAGATATGAGAATATCTATATAACATACAATAATGATGAGACCCACCAATACACATGTGTATGGCTGTCAGTCTAATAAAAGATTGGAGGGGAAACTTCATAATTTTGAAACCTGAGATTTGTATCCACAGCAAATGAGAGGATGAGCATATTCTAAGGTGCCGTAGTTTATTCCCTCTGTCTGTAGCTTAAAGTACCCAAGAGCATTTGGTTTGTTTAGGCAATGTACCTGTTTTATGATAATTACTTCATCTATTCCACGATACCAGTAATCGAGTGATGTGACCATTCTCATGAATCACAGAACTAAGTGATCAAATTAATAAATTTTTTGCAGCATATAACTGTAAACAATCCACTAGCTTACAAATCACAGAATTGCAGAATGACTGAGGTTGGATAGGACCTCTAACTCTTGCTCAGAGCAGGATCCTAAAGCAGGTTTCCTGATCTGTGTTCAGTTGGTGTTTGAATATCTCCAATGATGCATATTTCAAAACCCCTCTGGCCAACCTGTGTCACTCTCACAGCGAAAAAGTGTTTCCTGATGTTCCAAGGGAACCTCCAGTGTTTCAATTTCTCCCCATTGCCTCTTGTCCTGTCACTGGGCGCCACAGAGAGAAATTGCTGGTGCAATTGCCCTGCACCAGTTGTTCCAGTATATCCATGTCTCTTGTACTAGGGAGCCCAGATCTGGCCAGGAAATGGCTACATGTGCCCTCACCAGTGCTGAACAGAGTGGAAGGTTCACCTTCCTCAACCTGCTGACCACTCTGCCCAAAGCAGCCCATGATACTGTTGACCTTTTATACTATGAGAATGCATTGCTGCTTCAGGATCAGCTTGCTGCTGGTTGAAACCCCAAATCTTTTTCTGAAAAACTGATCTCCATCTGGTTAGCCAGCATATACTTGTGCCTGGTATTATTCTTCCTCAACTACAGGTCATTAATGGAGATGTTGAACAGCACTGGGCTTGATTATTCAGCCACTTTTTAATTCACCGTTCATTTATTTAACCTGTGCTTTTGGCTTGTCTGTGATGATGTTACAGGAGTCAGTGTCAGAGATGTTGCCAAAGTCAATGTAAATCCACTATTCTTCCTTCCTCCACCAAGCTAGTTGCCACATTCTAGGAAATGGGTTCCTGGAGCAGTTGCTCATTGCCTTCCTACAGACTGAGGTGGTGCTGAAGGGCCTGTTCTCCAATTTTTTTTTTTTTCTGTTCTTGGAGTGGTATTTCTCTGTTTCAGTCCTTGGGAATCTCTCCTTTGTTTGGTCATCATGACCATTCAAAGACAACTGAAAGCGGCCTCACAGTGACATCAGAGCTCCCTCAGCGCTTTTGAGCTTACATATAAGCCACTTATTTCCTCCCCAGCACAGCCCATCTTCACTAAGTAAGTCTTCCTTGCTTCAAGACTGTCTGGTCTTAGTGGCCTAAGATTCCTAATAGCAGATTTCATTGGCAAGGACTGAGACAAAGAAGGCATCGAGTACCTCATCTTTCTCTATGTTAGTTGTCACCAGTTTCCCTGCTCTCTTCAGCCCTGGGCTCACATTTTCCCTTTGCACTTCTTATACTTGTAGAATACTTCCCTGCTGTCCTTCACATTCCTTGCCAGATTCAACTCCAGATGAGCCTTGGCTTTTCTAACTCCATCCCTGCACAACTTGACAGCAATACTGTATTCTTCTGGGCCACTTGACTCTGCTCCCGTCTGTGGTATCCTTTTATTTCAGGTTTGAGTTAAATTGCATGAAAAAAATTGAAATGAGAGGCCATTAAAAGCAGTTCTTCCATGCCTACCTGCAGCTATTAATTTGTTGATTAACAGAGAAGCCATATTAACTGTTACTGTGACAGTAACAGTAACTACATGTGACCAAAGATCAGCAGAAACATGTCTGCTTTTTAGTAGGCTATGACTAACATTTTAAATGTTTAAAATGTTTAAACATTTTCACTTTCATGGGCTTAATTGTCTCCTAGAACTCCTCAGGTTAAAATGTTAGACTAGATCCCAAAATAAACATCTTAATTGTATTTATATCAGGGAAAATTACTATATTTCCCTCATCCATATTTTAGGTTTTTTAGATAGCTATGGAAGTATATCTACAGATGAAGTTTATTTTTATCTTTTTTCCCATGTCAAATGAGAAATTCTGAGAATAGAAAGGAAATTGTATAAAACAACTGTTTTGTAATCCTGGCTAATAGAACCTCTGCAGTTTTAAAGAAGAATACTTCAGAAATGAGTGGTGAGTAAGAATGGATAATATAACACATGGATGAAAGTGGATTTTATAGAAACTGCTGATGTTCAGAAAATAAAAGAGCTGGTAATAGCAATTAATGATTGTATAGTCTGCTACTCTGTTCTGTGAGATGTTAAAACCATGTCTGAAAAGGGAAGAAGATTAAAATACATATTGATTGGCTGATGGGCAAAAGGTAAGGTTTAAAAGCAAAGAATTGACCAATATGTGTGGTATTAATTAAACTCTTCTCATCGTTGTGAATAAACAAGGTCTGATAACCCATATCTGTAAATTCCTGAATTGATTCCAGATTGAGTGTACTTCAAAGGTCTATGCCATGTAAACCAGAAATCACCTTCAGAAGGATCTTTTCCACTGCAAGACATGATCTTTTCTGATACATGATTTTCATTCTGGGTTTTCCTGCTGATTTAGTAGGAAGTACATAGTGGCCGGATGGTAAGTGGGTTGATAGGACAGGCCCCAAAGTGCACAAGTTTGCCATAAACACCTTTGTCTTCCATAAGGACAGACAACACAGGTAAGTGTGTTGTCAATTTGATCAGCTGTTGATAACCAGACCAGTTGTAAAATATTTGGACTGAACCTGCACAGATGGAGACAGCAGAAAGGACTGTAATGTTGGTGCTTTGGAGGCAGAACTAAATGAAAGACACTAAGGTGGGGTGGCTCCTGTGGGAAATCCTGACCCCACTGAAGTGAATAGGAACTTTGGCCTTTTATTTGCCAAGACCTGCATTAAACTCGAGCTGGATTACTTGCCTTCTGGGATGCACAGTGCTTTAAGGAATGTTACTCAGGCAGTATGTGCTTCTGTGTTTCTCCTGCCTTGGGTGGAGATCTTTCTTCTAGGAGAAATAATAACAATACTAAGCATTTCTTTTCTCTCAGACTTTGAAAACATTTTGTAAAGTGCCTTTAGCTCATTTTAAGACTTCTGTAACTATGGCCTAAAAGAGTTTTGAAGTCTAAGCTAAAACACTCCCTACTGTGAGATAAATAGAGGTGAATATTCTGACTCCTTGCCTTACGTGGGTCCCATTTCCCTTATCTGTGGTTTTCTTAGAGTTTGTTGTCTCCCATTTTGATACTTGAAGTAAAGTTTAAAAAGTAGAAGAATGAAACCTGGGTTAGAGGGGTTCAGTGAAGAAGAAAAAGTGTCTGCCTTGTGACAACTTGGTGTCTCCAGTTCCTTATATATAGCAAAGGTTATATGTATTTTTCCCCATTTTCCTTTCTATGTCTTTTCAAAAGTATGTTTTATTGGCATTAAAGACTATTTCATCATGGAGGGTTGCACAAACAGGAAAGTTCTGTAGCACAAATAGCAAAGAAATAAAGTAGGAGAAAGTGAGTCACAGCTGAAAGCACAGAATTTCTGCAGTTTGCAGAGTCTTTAAGTAGAAATGTTTAATTGAAACACAAACTGAGTAAGTAAGGTTGACTCAGCTATGTGTACTAGCTAATTTGGTTGGTTACTTTTTAAATTTAAGCAAAATCTAAGTTTCCAGAATGTCAGAAACCCAGCCTGGTCCTCCCCATAGCGCAGGTCCAGGGAGGGCTGCAGGTCTGCTCTTTGTTAAATTATTCCTTCTTTAACTTCAGTCACTTTTTCAGTCAAGCCTTGGTGCATTTTTGCCTTTGGGGGTCTTTGCAGGTAGGAGGCAGTGGCTGTCTTGGCTGGCCAATAATCTCTGAAGGGCTGGCTGTGCCATATACTCTCTATATTGCTCTAGCATTCGTGAGGCCAAAATGGACTGAAACCATTGTGAACTGCTTGTTGTTTTGTGCATTCCCATCACATATTCGGACAGTAGCGCTATGTTACTTAGAATCTTTTTCACCCAGTCCCTTTCTGTCATATCTGATGCCCTTGTAAATATTTTGAATTGATTTCTGCGGTTGCATCATCCAGTCGACACTGGCCAGCACAAGGTTTTAAGTGCCCTGGTTACTCCCTGTTGCCTAAAAACTGTTCTGGATTCCCTGCTGTTTGTTTTCACAAAACATTCTATGCAGTTTCTGGCTAAGTCAATTATCTCAATACAAAGTTGCAGTGGTGGCATAACTATGGAGATTTCACTCTATTTCTTTTGTCCAAGTTCCTCAGAAAAGTGAGGAAGTTGATTATCACACTGTTTTCAGTACTCAGCACTTCTCCATATTAGGCCAATATGTATGAGGGAGGGGAGCATTGTACTGATGGTGCTCAGGCATGTATTTCCAAAGGCATCAACTAGCAAATTAGCAATCCTATCTCATGAGAGAATTGAACAGTTTTGCTATCATAACAATGTGACTACCTAGTGCTTTTAATCTAGGGAGCCTACATTAGAGCCACTGGAATATCAAAATCTGTCATTTGCAGAAGTAAGGTGAGGGGCAGAGTGATTAAGTGACTGGCCCCAAATACTGTTCTAGACTAAATTTTAACATAGACTTATGGGATTCACGTTCTCAGCCTCCTTTCAAGACACCAGATTTCACTAAGGATTTTGTGTTGCTTATTAATTTTCTTTCCACTCATTAAAAAAATGCAACAAATTCAGTCATAATCTATGGTTGAGACATATAACAACCAAGAAAACTTACTGACAACTAAAAAAAATTACTGTTTTCTTCAGTTAGTTTCAATCAAAATTGAATTGTAGCTGGTTTTAAAGATAACCCTAGAGGAAAAACGAAAGATTAAACCTAGCTCTGGCAATGTGTTTATGAAAACGGTACCTTTGTTTCAGTGTTTCAGAGAACCAGGTTCTTCCACACAGTCACATAATTTGTTAAACATCTTTATTCTCCATTCCTTTTTTTTTTTTTCCTAATGTAGTTGTATAAAGGAGGGAATTAGGATTATTGCTGTTGTGTCTTTCCTAGTGCTTCAATTCAGTTATTTAGTTTCTTGTGACGACCATCAGGAGGTATGAGTGGAAAACCCCTGTGTAATAAGACTTTTACAATGAACTGCCTGGAATTTAGGAGTGAATAAATATTTTTGAATGGAGGAAAGTGCATTTGCTTTCCCTTTAAATCCACTTTAAAAATTGGCACAAGTTCTCATCATTCTTTGGTTTCCTTATTCTGTCACGCTAAGAAGTGGCCTGTGTTTCTAGTATCTGTCAAGCTCCCCCTTGTAGCTCCCCCATACTGCAGCTTGTCCCACTGGAGATGTTCAGGCATATTGTATTTAAATGCCTGGTGTTCACCAGGCTAATGCAAGGAATAATTAGGAGTAATTATGATGAAATCTATCAAATTACTAAAACCTTAGAGGAGTTGTTTAAAAAAAAATTGCATTCGCAATTGATTTATTTCTTTACTGGGCATCACGCAGTCCAGAAGAAGAAAGAGACCCTTAGGTCTAAACTGTCCTTTTATGATGAGGTTGATCAACACCTCATCGATCAGGAAGTGCCAGTTGGTGTAATCTTTTTTGGACTTCTGCAAAGCTTTTGATACCATCTGT
>VZTN01030232.1:2278-21545 GCA_013400515.1 Erpornis zantholeuca | reverse complement strand
ACTCAAAGTCAGCCTGTGTGAGAAAAAGTTGTTTCACACTAAAAAAATGTGACACTTTTTTCAGTAAGAGTCCTAAATTTTGAGCAGGGGCTAGAAGTTTGCTCCTCAACTTTGGAAGGTTATTTCCTTGTCAGAAAAGGAAAATTGACATTTCTGTATAAATTTGCTAATGCAAAGATACAGAACTCTCTTGCACTTTTGGTACATGTGATAGCTTCAGACAGACTTGAATAAGGAAAGCTGTCACTTTTACCCTTAGTGTATCTTATTAGACAGAGGCAGATTGAAAGAATGAGAATAGCTCCATTTAAATATGAGAGGAGGAAGAAGGCTGCTCTGGAAAGACTAACAAAATTACTGGGAACCCAGGGAGAAAGGCTATCAGGAGGAGTGGATAACACCTTACAACACTGGAAAAAGAGGCCTGACAAAGAGTTGATGGGGCTAGAAGGAAAAGAAGCAGGGAGGAAGAGATGTCACCAAGCTGTCTATACAAGTGTTGGTACCAGACTGACTCTGGCTGGTACCCCTTTCCTAGCATAATTCCTTACAGAAGCAATGAAAATACAGAGGAACCTGTATTTGATTATTTTCTGAAGTAAGATATATCAGTTCTTGCATCTATTTCCACTAAAAATAGATGTATTTAGGCAGAGGACATTGTATCTAGGTTTCTGCAATCTTGGGGTTCCAAGAGAATTAATACATCTGTAGTGTAGAGATGGATTTGAGACGAATTGGAAATAATAGAGAAACAACTGCAAAATCCAATTAAAAATATCCCTCTTTCATCCACTCTATGCTACAAATGACCTGTTAAGTTTTGCTTTATTGGTGGCATCTCTTAATTTGTGCTACCTGGCATCTAACAGCCCTTTTAGAGCTGACCCAAAGAAATGGCAAACAGCAGCTACATATCTGAACATTTGTTGATAAAGGACTCTGCAAAGCGGAATGTATTTAAAAGATTGAGGGAGAGGCAGATCCTCTGTGCAGGATTAAGAAAAAGTTGTATGATTACAGGCTGTCAGTACATATTCCAGTGAGACACTGAGATTTCTCCACGTCACTGACTTCAGCCTCAAATTGTCACTGCATTCAAATGTGAAAATGTTGTCAGCAGATTTAGTGTAGATTCACCTGGTCAGCAACAGTGTATGGGGAAGAAGAAATATTAAGTAAACTCAATCTGTCATGTCTAGGTTTTTTGTTAAATCTTTCATTTACAACAACCAACTTTTACTTTCTCCAGATTTATGGAATCACAGAATCATANATTTACAACAACCAACTTTTACTTTCTCCAGATTTATGGAATCACAGAATCATAAAAACACCAAGATTGGAGAAGATCATTAAGTCCAACCACTAACCCAGCACCTCCATGGCATCATGCACCCAAGTGTCACATCCACGTTCCTTTTGAACACTTCCAGGGATGTAATTTCACCACATTTTTCATCACAATTTTCCCTGAGAAATTCCTGACCAGTGCAGAAATTATTTCCAATATCTAATCTAGATCTTTCTTGGTACAACTTGAGGGCATCTTCCCTTGTTCTGTCTCCTTTCAGGTAGTTGTAAAGAATGATGAGGATCTCCCCGATACTTCTTTTTTCCAAGCCAAACAACCTCAGCTTTCCTAACTTGTCCTCATCAGACCCATGCTCCAGACCTTTTACCAGCCCTGCTGACCTTCTCTGGACACATTCCAGCACCTCAATATTTCCTTGTAAGGATGGGGTAAGAACTGAACAAAAAAATTCGAGATATAACCTCACCAATAGAGACTACATCATTTCTGGTGATACCACTGGCCTTCTTGGTAACCAGCGTATCTAAAGACAAGGCATGTGATTTTGTCTTCCTTCTCATCTTTTGCAAATATTTGATACCATCATGTGGCTATGGTATTAAAAAAAAAAAATTGAAGAAACTTCATTTCCTGAAGTCATATCCAAGGTACAAGCCACTATCCAAAAACGAAGTATGTCCCTGGAAAATATATTTTAAAGTCCAAAATGTACAATCTTCCTTTCAATCTTAATTAAACCCTCAGATTTCAGTATTCTCTTTGAAATACAATCTTACCTTTATACTTATTTTATGTTTTTCTTGCAATTTCTTTCCTTAAATTTCTTTCTTTTCTCCCTTGTAGTGCCAAAGAGTTTTCCCAGCACATGAGTAGCAATGTGTGGTACTAGCGTATGCCATACAAGTACCAAAAACTTGATTACTTTAAAATTAATTGGGTCCAAAATCTGGTAGTTTTTCTGTAATCCTGTTTTACCAAAATAAAAAAGATGTAATCAGTATAGCCACATTCAAGAATATGGAACTTTAGCAGCTGTGGATTTTTCCTTGAAAGTTTCTGTTCTGTCATCTCATTTCTTTTTCCAGATTGACAAGTCTTCACCTCCATCTTTAATTTTTCTTCATTTATTAACTTTCTAGATTATTGTTGTACTCTACTTTACATACCATTTTCCTCCAACAAGATGAATGAAACCCATCCTCAGAAGTTATGGTTTTGTTGCACAGCACCAGAGATGCCTTAGCTAAGGGCCAATAATTTGCACCTCTGTAAACTTGAACCAGGCTGCAGTTGTCAAGTGTATTTCAGTTTTCCCACATTCCTTTCCATGAAATAAGACACAATTCATTCTCATCCCTAAGCCATTTCATAAATACATTGGCAATCTTTAATTGTAGAGGCTGGAGGTATGCTTTTGCCATTAAGGTTAGAGAGATGCTCTTTCCTGCTACAAGAGCTTGATGGTGTATCAGTCTATAATTGTATAGCTTGAAAGAAAAGGCAGGGTTTGTAACATGTTTATAGTTTCAGTGAATGTTGACTGAACTCATCCAGCAACTGAGCCAGAGTGTGGAGTGGAACACTTTTCAAAAACATTGCAAACCACTGTAATTTTCAATTCTAAACAGAAAGAAAGCATCAACAGACCTGATAGCCTTTTTCATCTCCTAATGTTTAAGGATATACAGAAAATTGATGTATGTTAGAAACACAGGTAGGAATCAGAAATGGTTACAGAAGCTTTTTGATATGTAGGACTTATGTTTCTCCAGAAGCTTGAGTTCGCTAATTCACTTTTTGGAAGCAGAAATGGATGCACCCATGACATTCTTCCTGTGGTTTATCAGCATAAGATTTTCTGGTGAAACTTTTAGTGTTTAAATAAATATTGACGGTCTTTGACACTTATTAGTCTTCCCTTTCTTTGATGCACTCCTCAGGATTTGTTGTCTGCTCACCACATCTCCACAGCCAGCTCATTAGTTCAGTTCCTGGCTGAGTTGCAACAAAGGCAGAGATTTAAATCTTGCAAATCACTGATTAATTTCCACTCTCATCCATATCACTTTTTCTTTGTCCTTTTTTATTTTAAATAAAATGCACAATAAATTACATATGAAGTATTTATTATTTTTTTCTTTTTTAAACACTGCCATTGCTCTTTGTGGAAAAAATTATATTTAATAACAATGCAACATAGTTCTTTTTTCTGCTCTGCAGAAAAAGCAAGATTTATTCAAATTATAAGACACATTCAAGTTGGTTTTAGTGACACAGGTCAGTATGAAACCTCCAAAAGCACAGTTAATTTCAGTTGTTCCTACTGAGCTGCCAGTACATCTTATTCCAAATGGAAGGCATTTATCCCACTGTCCTCCTGGCAGGACGCATTCATTCCTCAGATGCTTCATTCCTTGTTTCTTTAAAAGGCAGTTGTCATCATAAATAGTGAGCAACACCATCTCTTCTGGGAGATGAGCGTTCTTGACCAGAAAGGTGCAGTAAAGATAAAATTAGCATCTGTTTTCTTTTCACAGTGTATGAAAAAAGGGAAAGTGTTCCCCCCTGCAAATAAACCATGTGGACTGCCACAGTGCTGTCAGTTTGAAATTGGTTGGATGTGTCTAAAGCAGGGTAAAACAACACTTTAGTTTTTTGGTTAATTCATCATGGTTCTATTTTTGCATTATAATACAGTTCCTTTAAAATTACAATTTTTAAGAAAAAAAAAACAAACCAAACCTAAACCCAAACCAATCAACAACAAAAAAAAAACCTACAAGAAACCCAAAACAAAACCAAACCCAAAACAAAACCCAACCCGAAACCAACCACCCAAGCCACAAAACAAAACAAAACAAAAAACCCCAAACAACTAAAAAAAAACCCACACTGAAAGGGAAATATCTTATTTTCAATCCTGATGTATCTCAAATGTCTTGCATTTATCACATGCTGCTAAAATAATCCTCAGAAAAGTTTTAGCATTCTAGAAACCAGTGAAAATAGGTGACTTGTAGTTTTATTATCAATAAATACCTCTAAATAATCTGAGACTGACACACAAAGAATAATTAGTGCACTCTGTGAATATGAAAGCAGAAGTATTAAATAATTGAAATTAGTATTCTATCTAATCCAGATAATTTAACAGGAAAAAAGGTTTTATTTTTAAAGCAACCCAGCTTACAGCACTATTAATATAGAAAGTTATGATCAGTGATAACAAGAGGCATCTATCTATGTGAAGTGCAGCAACAGGAAAAGAAGCCTACCAGATGTCAAATATTCAGGAGATGAATAATATATTTTAAAAGGATCTATTTTATACATGATAAATAAGGATTAAAAATTATACTAGAATCCATGGCTAATTATTTTCTTCAAAAATCTGCTCTCTTCCTCTGCATCATTCTTTTCAAGAACTCTGGTGTCTTTTATGTCCAAAGATTTTGCAAATTAGGTACTGATTTTTATTTCAATTCTCCCTTATACAAATTTTAATCCAAATATTTCTTTTAAAAGACTCAAATAAAACTGTGTGCATTTAAATTTAGGCTAAATAGGTTTATAGGAAATTATTCCGGCTGCGTCTCTGCCTTAGTGCCAAAACCTGCACACACCTGGATACCATTCCCAATACCACAATGAAAATATTGCCAGAAAGTCGGTGGAGGCAATCCTCTCTTCTTATTGGCACACCTGGAGCACTGTGTCTTGCTTTGGGCTCCCCAGGGCAGGGCAGGTACCTGCTTGCCAGAGCTGCTCCAGTGAAGGTGATGAAGGGACTGAAGCTTCTCTTGTGCACGGACAGGCTGAGAGAGCTGGGACACCTCTGCCTGGAGAATAAAAGACTCAGGAATGTTATCCATCCGTGGAAATAATTGATGAGGAGGAGTAAAGAAGATGGAGTAAATGTAGTGACCAATGACAGGACAATGGGTGATAGACATATATTGAAATACAGGAAATTATTTAAACATAACAAAAGTTTTTTTCACAGAGAGGATGGTTGAGCGCTGAAGAGGTTATCCATAGAGGTTGTGGAATCTCCATCTTTGAAGCTATTCAAAACGCCTTGAGGCATCACAGAAACATCACAAAGTATTCTAAGTTAGAAGGGACCTATAAGGATCATCAAGTCCAACTCTTAAGTGAAAGGGCTTTATGGGGATCAAACCCAGGACCTGGGCATAACTCAAGTGCACATAGCTCTTGGTGTTACCTGATCCTCCTTGATTGGAGGAGGGGAGCAGAGAGTAGGAGGGAACCGGGCGATGTCATCCACAAGGTGCCATCCTGGCCTTTGTACACATTTGATTCCCTAAGAAGTAAACAAAAAGTTTAGTAATAGGACAGAAATTATCGATACCTTGTTCCTAGACTCAAGAGTCTATACCAACTTTAGCTTATTTTCTTTAGCCTTCGGAGCAATTGATGTAACAATAGTTATAGTGAGCATGCTTAATGGCAGTAGCTTCTTCATACTGAATGTATGAATTTTTATATTCCTAACCTTTCTATGTGCATAGATAGAAAAATCACCACTAGTATATACAGAGGTTTGAAAATAATAAATCAAATGCCTATGTTTTCTTGGATTTAGTGCACATGAATGAAAAAGAAGTCATTCCTGTGTGAAAAGCACAGTCAGGTCAAAACAAAAGGACACACCATTTCTACCACAAGCACCATAAACCAAAGGATGAGTATTTGGGTACTTTAGATGAAACGAACTGGAAGTCGGGAAATTAAATTCACCTAAGCTTCTACAGGAGGCAATGGGAGTCAGAACTGAAAAATGGGGAAGTTAAAACCATCAGATAAAACCTTCAAGAATAATTATCAGAACAACCTGAAGCTGTGGAGAATCACATGTCTATAATGTCTGTAAGTAAACATGAAAATTGTCAGCAACTTTTCATTTATGGATACAATTAAGGAGCATCCATTATGGCAATGGCAGGAAAGCTGTTTTGAGTGTTAAATGCGACATTTCAGATTTTATGGATACAATTAAGGAGCATCCATTATGGCAATGGCAGGAAAACTGTTTTGAGTGTTAAATGCGACATTTCAGATAAACATAGCTTTGAGTTACTAGAGGCTGTTAATTGTGTGTCATCCTTGAATTTACACAATTTATGTTTTATACATTATATGGCAAAACCAGATAATTTCAGATAATTATTTTTTCTCATCAAAATAATTGTGTTCATTTTTCCCTTATTTATATTTTCCTTTATTAATTCTGCATTGTGACCGTTAGAATTTCTCTCCCATCACATTTTTTCGCACTAAAATGGGGGCCTCACACATCTATCTTTCTATCTCTTCTTTTGCCTGTCTTGCAGCTCTAGCCTCCAGTATCTCTTATCCTTCTTCACTTATCCTCCACTCCCACCAACTGAACTGCGGTTGAAGGCAGTGTTCATTTGGATTCCTGGAGGAAATCCAATCCCATTTGTATTTTCCTGGAGGGAGAAAGAGAAGTATGTGAGGAAAGACATTTCTTTCTCCTTTCTTTTGTCCCCTGGGAAAAATTACTATCAATCTTTTCTTCACTTTCATACTGAAATAAATGTTAATTAATTTTAGCATCCCTGCAGCACAGAGAGGGGACGGTTCCAAAACTACACAGTGACCCCTTCTACTTTTTGCTTGTCAGCCTTTTGTTCTCAACTTTCATTGCTCCACTTCCTGAAATTGGACCTAATGCAGCAAATGATAAAATGCAATGAGAGAAAGACAAAAACGAAGTCTTTGGACTCCTTCCTCATCTATTCTTAAACCAAATACAGGGCAAAAATTTTCAGTCAACAAATAGGACACCTTTACTTCCTTAATACAGGAATAATCCCTTGAATAAAATTAAACATGGCTCTGTAGAATGGAGAATCCTCCAAAGACCTCTTATATCACATGAGCACCCTTTGCCCTGACAGGACTCAGAGACACTGGAAAATAACTAATGCCTATATTAGTATGGTCAAGCAAATTAACATATGCCAATTAGAAGCTAGTCCTGCTGAATTACAAAAATGCTCCATAAATATGGAGCATAACCTCGGGTAGAGGTAAAAATAAAGGAACACAACGGGAGCTTTAGTCAGAGAATTAATAATGAGGCAGATGGTCCTTTGTCTTACAAGGATCGTTTGACAACATTGTCTAAGCTGGGCTTTACTGCAAGTACTGGAAAAACTGTATAATTGTAGAAGAGCAGCGAGGACCCCCTTCCATGGGGGGAGTTTTACCCCCTTCCATGGAATTCTACCTTATTAAATTCTAAGGATTATTTTTCTTATACTTTGTAGCACAGAGTGTTATTGGAATATCTTGGAATTCTGATTTCACTAGTAAATCATATACACAAGGTATCTCTGTAGTATCACCTGCAATTCAAGCTATCTTCACTTGAACCTATTAGGAATAAGTTGTTGAAATAGAAACACAAGTGAACGTACAAATTAAGACTATGTTCTTACTTGTGTTGGAGTTTTAGACAATTTTCTGTAAGAAACAAAACTTCCCTCTCCACTGTCCTTTGCTACTTCCATATGAGGGCTAGAACTTCCCTAGCTTTCACTTCATTGCCACCGTGATGACGTCTTGGGTTCAACATAGCTGAACTCTCTATTTAAGACAGTTTGACTCTGGTTTCTGTTTTACTCTAATCTTACTAAAACACACATTTAAAATAAACAAGTACTTTCTGTAACTAGGCAATAGATATTGCACTGTCTTGCAAACAGAATAATTTGGTTGTTTCAGATTTCATCTTTTCCTCCTATAATAGTATTTAATTTGACAATAAAAAAATTAGATCTCTCTTAGTTGAATTTTTATTCCTCAGTCTCTTTATTATTTTCTCCCATGCATCGAAGTTGCACTTACATCTCTCAGTTGCCAACACAAAAATCGTAATAATTCGAATTATCATTTAAATTTACCAATTGTTTTGACTCTTGAAGTAAGGTCAGATAAGAATTTCCCATAAGCTCAACTTTCCGCCTACACCTGATTATTTTACTCTCACTTGTGCTTTGTACCATGCTTTCACTAGAATAGAGCAGAAGGCTAAAAAGGCAGTTAGCTGAAATTAGAATCAAAGCCACAAAAGCTAAAGGAAATTTTATGTTAAGGTTACCTAGTCAAATATAAAAAAATTATATTGTTTTCAGTCAGTCGGTGTAAGGCTGTTAAGAGTACTATTTTCAATTCATCAACTTTTCATTTCTACTAAAAACATATTTTAGAGAATTCAGTTTCAAAAAGTCTGTCCTTGGAAAAATTATACCAATATTGAGAGTGAACAATTTTTGGACAGTGGAAAAAACTATTCAGAAGAAAGATACACTGAAATTAACTGAGTGACAAAAATTCATAATCGCATCCAATCAAAAAAGCTGACCTTCTATCCTCATAATCTGCTTTCAAAATTGATCAGTAGGTGTTACTTCACTGGGATGTGCATTAAAAAAAAATGGGTATATCTTTAATTTGAAAATTTTACTCTAATGCCCCAAAAAAGAATACTTCATTATATTACAAATATCAAAGACACCCCTAAAGTAACTCTTCTTTCCTTAAATCTAGAATTTTTAACAGAGAGGGACACAAAGTCCTATGATTTGAGTAAAAGACACATTTTTTTCTTACTGTAGGTGGTAGACCTCAGTTTGTGACAAGCATCTCTTGAAAGATTATTTTGATTTTCCTCTTTTCTCCTTAAATTTTATTTTCTTTAAGTATTGATGTAACACATAACATAATTTTAAGACAGCACCTCCCACTCAAACCTGTTTGTACTGTTGGCAGAACCACAACCTGCCACCTCTCATTAGCTCTCACTTCATTGCCTATTTTCATCATATTTTGCTGTACTTTTCACTGGAAACTTCTGGAAACACAAAAATTTCTTATTGCCTCTCTGAAGTGAAAAACTTGTAAATCTAAACATTTGGTAAAAAGAAGCTAATCAGATGGTAGTATTTACCACCTCTTGAGTTCTACTACTTAAACAAAAGAACAACAAAAGCCCAAAAAATTACTATAAAAGCAAAATTTACCATTTGAACAGCAGTAGCTTCTTGAGTTCTCTCAAAATGTTATTGAGACCAATGTCTTAGGAGAGTTAAACATAAATAATTGTACATATGCATGTATTATGAAAACACCAAAATACTGAAAAAAAACCTCTAAAAGTGCAGAAAGGTTATTTTGTTGACAGGAAGCACAATCCCCGTGTTTCAAAGGTTGTGGCAGAAAAAGGTGTTTCTCACACAATTCTTTGGTAGTTCAGGCACTTTCAAGGAGATAACACAGTGCAGGTAAATTAATTATCTCAATCTCTGTAATAATTCCTTCATCTATAGTAGATTTTTACATGACTAAGCCAAAAGGTAGAAAAAGGACAATAAAAAACCACAAAAAAGTACATAGAAATTATCAGACATACCAGGAAAAGAAATCACCACAGAACTGAGAAAACCCAGTGCTCAGCTACAGTCACATTACAATGTAGTGTGTATCAAGGAGAGCTGAAGTAAGGAGAGGATGGGTGAACAGACAGAAAAAATCAGACAGCTCATTATTAAGTCAAAAGATTAATAAAAGCAGGCCATATTTTATCAAAGCTTCTCAGTTTATCAATCAATTTAAATGAGATTCTTTCCATTACAATGAGAACAGTTAGCCTAAAATTATGACCACTGATTGATGGATTGAAGGTGGATTAATTTTAGGGTTGTAAGAAAAGCATAAAATGACAATACTTCTTTATGTTATTAACCCCCTGAAGAAATGACAGATCTACTGCAATAAAATGAAAAAAGAGCAAGGCTATTTGGAATAGGATTTTTTTTTAAGAGCCAAAATATGTATTCTTGGAGAAAATACTGTTTAATGCTTTTTTCTTCCAGATTAACTCACTCATCAGTATTTATCACAATTATCTATGAACCACAGTGTCACAGGGTTGTACAGTTTATTCCATACATGTCAGTGATGTACACACAAGTTGGTTTTCATGCTCTGACAAATTGATAGATCTAAGAGAAGCCTTCATTATCTCTATTTCCTAATACTGATTTGCCTTAAGGGAAACAAAAAATTAATAGTTAATAAAAAAAATTATTTCATAATAATAACTGTTATTATAACCTGTATGCCTGAGCAAGGTTGGCTGATTGTTAATGGCATACCCATGTTATGGAGAACAGAGATGCATCAACATTCTAAAAATGAACATGACCTTATACAGAATTTTACACATCTACACAGACACATATACACAGGTTTTGGACTGTCTGCACACTGTCAGAACCTGAAATTGGACATCAAACTGGGCATTCCAGTTTGGAACTTCAGTCTTCACTACTAATTCTTGTTGCTCATTGACCATGTAATGGTCTTTTGGCAGCCCCCACTCATGCCTCTGCCTTCCACTGGCTTTATGCTTGCTCACACATCCTTCTCTCTCTTTGGTGCTCAAATCCTGGATGAGGTGTAGTTTAGATGGAGAGCCTGCAAAATGCTTCAAATGACAGATTATGCTCAGAAGTCAGCTGCTCCTGTATTTTAGTAGACAGCAGGAAATCTTCAGAAAACTCAGGGTGTTGTCTTAAATGACTACCTAGAAGCAGAGACTAGACAGGAATAAAGGAAATAAGGAGGTATTTATTTGAAAGGCCTTCAGGTACACAATTTGGGCTCCAGAGGGTCCTGCCTCAGTGGATCCCAAAATGGACAATGACAGGTCACGAGTTCTTCACACTTTTATATCAACATCAATTCACCAACCAGAACTCAGCCAATGATGGAATTTCCCCCAGCTTGCACCCCTCTCCCCAAGATGATGGTTTACATCACTTTACAGCACTCCAAGGTCTGAGTGGCCTTGGAGAGCAAGCTGTAGAGGTTTTGTTACGCCTATTTTAGCATAAGAGAACAGCACTTAACAAGCTACAGAAAAGTTCAGAGTCACACTAGCAGCACAGGATTTGAAAAATATAAAAGTTAAAACCTCAGGCATCAATGGATAAAAATCAGACAGGTAATGTTGGTATCAGGATAATTATGGCTTTTCACAGGGCACCAGAAAAATGACCACTTGTATAAACTATGCCAGAAGGGCAGTGATACTGAGACCAATGAAATAATTTGACCTGACAAAGAACTTTTCCTTTTGGTAACTGCTGCTAAGTATTTGTGATAAACAAAGTCTTTTCCACTGTAGAGCAGTCTTCAAATTTTGCCTTGTTAGAGTTTCTGCAGTACACAAAAAGAGGTAGCTTAAAAATATAACTTGTAATTTGTTTCTAGTTTTATTAAAGCACCCTTTCTCTGTTTATTACTTTTTCAAGTACAACAGCAGAAATCAAAAACAAATACAATAGATGAAGCATAATAGATGCATTCTGTGATACTGTGGTTAAATATGTTTTCCAAAGAATTTATTTTTAATGATAAGAAATGTGTAAAAAGATTTAATTTTAGTTCTTTAAAATCGTTTTTTCATCAAATAAAAGCAAATATACCTAGCTGTATTCAGACATCTTTTATTTTCACTTTCAGAAAATATTCTGGGTAATTTGGCTTCTGAGACTGAATAATACTACAGTAAAATAACCACATATATCTTACAGGTTAGAGGTAGAAGTATTTCTTGTACATCTTGGGTTCCATCAGGTACATATTTAAAATTGAAGTTTTGATTCAAGTCAATCACAAAGAACCTTCAGAATAAACACCTTTTATCAGGGAAGTTCCTTTGGTTTGGGAAATTGTTCTGAGAAAGATTAAAAACTTGCTTCTTGTAGAACTGTGATGATCTGAAAAAATTAGGATCTGACTTGGAAAATTAGTGCCTCTAGAAACTAAACTAAGAGGTGACTCTTAGCACCTAATCTGTACTGTCAGCTCTCTCAATTTTATTCTGAGGATTATAAAATTTTTCCCAAGTTCTGACTGCAGAAGTACCTGTATTCCAAATGTACTTTGTTTAATATGTACGTAATGTGAGGAATTACATTCCTCAAGGATGAAAGCTAAAAATAATACTACTTACATTTCTATTTTGCTTCTGGTTGTTTAAATTTAAAGTACATATTTTCAAAGGCTCCTAACTTCTGAGGCACAGCACACTGAATTCATGACATGAATTCAGCTTCTGATCCTTAAGAGGCTAACATATAAAACTACACTACCCAGTTATCTTGTAAACCAAAGACACACATAGGCAGTTAGTGTGATTGCAGTTAGTTCCCTTTTATTAGAGAGTATGAAGGCTGCTGTCATATTTTCTTGGCTAACTGCACTTAAAATTACCCTTTACCTATCAGAAAAGGAGTAAGAGGGGTGTGTAGCAGCACACACCCATAGAAAGAAATTAGTTATATTTGATGACAATATTGGTATCATGTGTTCAAGTGTGTGGAAGGAGCAGCCAGTCACACTCACGCATTAACAGGTGGCAAGAGTTCAGTGCTACAAAATCTGTCAGTGATGTAGAACCACCATCTATAGGTGCATTTTTAAAAAACAATATCTTATCCAACTAGTTTTCCTATCAAGACTCTTTCCTTGATCAAGTTAGTCCTGCTAAGGTGGTCCTGGCTCTTGAGAGAGAAAAAAACACTTGTAGATACATGGTGACTTCTTGCACTAGCACTGATACAGTAGAATTATGCTTATTCAGGAGTCAGAGGCAAATCTCAATTTGTAATTTGTTGTAATTGCTTGCCTATTGCTATTGCTATAGCTATTGCTATCCTAAGGTAGTCTTAACTTGCCTCATTTTAAGATCTGATCCATTATGTTTCTAATTTTCCTCTGAGGATTTTGTCTAATAGTATTCATTTAGGACCACAGATATGATGATGAAAAATGACAAAACAATGAAATGTAGACAAAACACTAGATTGTATAAAACCTCATTGAGACTACAAGATATTTTAGAACTCAGAAGTCTAAAAATCAGCCTCCTATTGAGTTTTTGGGAATATTTCTGTATGGACATGGAAAAAAAACTGTCTGAAGAGAGCATTAGCCGTTATATACACCACAAATAAAACACATAGTTCATGTCCTCATGTCCTTTTCATGTTTTTCACGTCCACAATCCCTTCACACTGGAGCTGTTTCAGCCTGGTAACACCCACCCATGACATAAATTGCTAAGAATAGGATGTTTCTTATTTATATTCTTTGTTCTGACTCTTTTATCTAGTGGATGTCTTGCAATATAACACTAAAAGAAGATGTTTATTTCCTTTTTCTGGATAATGTACACATTTGACATTCAGTTATTCATTTTGTCAGATCTCCTGACTGGTAGTGGAAGGGTGGTGTTTAATTTTTGGAACATTACTTTTAGTCCCTGTGTTTTAAACATGTTTTAAAAAATAAGCAAATATGCCTACCTAGATATTATTCTGTTATAGCTGAGAGGAAGCCGAGTACTAATGGAAAACCATACTGAATTTCCCACGAGCAATAGAACACACTGCTTGATGGCTCATCATTTAACAGACAAAAGATCAGAGCAAGATGAACAACAGAACCCAGAGTGTCAAAATCAGTGGTCACAAGGTCCAGTTGGAGGCCTGTCTACAGTGGTGTCCCCCAAGGTTCAATAGTGGGCCAGTTTTGTTTAACTCACCCATCAGTGAGCTGGATGAAGGGGCAGAGGCCTGCTCAGCAATGTCACTGACAAGACAAAGCTGGCAGGAGTGGCCAATACCCCAGAGGGCCGAGCAGCCCTTCAGAGGGACCTCAGCAGGCTGGAGGGATGGGCAGAGAGGAACCTTCTGAAATGCAGCAAAGACAAATGTGGGATCCTGCACCTGGGGAGGAACAACCCCAGGCACCAGCACAGGCTGGGGGTCACCTGCTGGAAAGCAGCTCTGTGGAGAAGGAGCTGGAATTCTGGTGGACAACAAGCCCTCTTGGTGACCAAGGCCAGTGGCATCCAGGGCTCCATTTGGAAGGGCATAGCCAGCAGGTCAAGGGAGGTGATCCTGCTCCTCTGCTCAGCTCTGGTGAGGCACACCTGGAATGCTGTTTCCAGTTCTGGTCTCCTCAGAAGAAAGACAAGGAGCTCCTGGAGCAGGTCCAGTGGAGGGCACTGGAGACAAAAAGATCAAAGAGAAATAAAAGCTAAGTGTTTATATTGGTCAAAAATATGTCCTGAAAATAAGATTAAAAAGAATAGAAGCCAGACAGACCTAATAAACAGCCAACAGAGCATTTCAAGTTTCAGGAGAGGAGAAAAAAGCCACTGCTACACAGTAAGTCTAATTTGGTCATTTAGAGCATCACATGTTTGAATGATACTCTTGGTTTCTTTGCCAGTAATTATGTAGAAAAGAAATGGGACATGGTGTTTATTATTATTTTTGATCTTTTTAAAATCCAGCCTAAACAAACCAAAATTCCAACTAAACTAAGAGGTAAAATAATACAAGGATTGATACTCTGAAAAATATCTATATGCCTTCTGCTATGAAACTGCTTGAACACAAATTTTTTCTAAGGCCAGTGCCAATGAATGAGGCAAATCTTATTTCAAACCGTGATGTTCTGCTAATATAAATATGGTGACTACCAGTTTCTGGGACAAGTGAAAAAAGAACCTGAAAAAAAAAAAAGAAATCTGGCAGTTGATAGAAATAGGACAAATACTGTGACAAATCTGTCAAGTGCAGGTACTGTCACATGAGCTAAAGTACAATTAAATTAGAAATGGAAATGAGACATTATTTAAGAAAAATTGCAAGTGGAGAGGGAAAAGAGAATACCTGGTACCAAGCCAAACGCAGCTTTCAGTTTAAGGAGGAACATTCATCAGGTTCAGTAAGGACAGAGTCAAATATACGCAGCTGTTTCAGCTAAGAAAGTTTAATATGCTAGTAACTGTCAACATCAGCTTCAGCTGTATTATTAGCTCTCTGGATACATGCATATTATAGTCTTATGGCAAGAGAGTAATACTACATTTAAGGTTATGCTGGAGTTTTCATTTTACCAGGTTAATATATAATTACAGATTGAGATTATTTTAATATGTGCACACCTAGAAACATATATTAAATTACAGTTCATACTCATATTCATATTGAATTTTTTTTAAGCATCTCTGTAAAATGCTTTTGATTTGCATGTTCCATTGCACAAAATGACATGAATTAATACATGAACAGATAAAGTAGGGGGAGAGGGAGGGAAGATCAGAGAATGAAAAAGCAGAGAAAATACATGTGAATAAATGGAAGATAGAACAGGGCTACCACGTGGTAATAAGACTGGAAACAAAACAGTGACAGTCTAGGGAAACTGTGAATTTAAAACCACAAATTGTTCTGGTGTTTATTATTGTTATGGAGCAGAGGAAGTCACTCGAATGCAAAAGCTGCTCAAGGTAAGCAGAAGAAGGGCATGAGAGCTGGGGAAAGGACCTGAGAGTGGTACTAAGACCGGGTGAAAAAGAAAATGTTGTCAGTCAGCTGTAGCAGGAGTAATAAATTTCCATGAGTAAGGAGACTTTGTTACTTCTGCTTTCCTTACTCATGTATTCCAGACAGGATGAAATATTCAGCACAAAAGAAAACATGAACTTTTGCGTTGGCTAAAGCAGAAAAAAATGTCCAGATACATCATGATGCAGCTTTCCTAGAGCAAATTTTATGTCTTTTAAACTATCTAAAATATAATATAAATTCCAGACAGCAGTCTCTTGAATCACAATGTCACCAGTAAACAGCTGGGCTAGAAATTCTTCCAGTTTTCTATGCTTTGATTTGTAAGACCATTTGGGAACTATATACATCAGGGACACTTACTCCTCTTTCCCAAAAAACCCACCCCATACAACCAAACACAAACAAAACAAAACAAAACAAAAAACAAACCAACAAGGAAAAAAACCCCAAAACACACACACAAAAGAAACCCCTTGTCAAACTAACTTATACAGAAAATACTTCAGCACGTTGCTGAATTTTCCTTCATTCTAGGACCTAGTAGTGTTTCCCATAAAGGGTTACCTGCACACATGATTTTTTTTTCCTTTGAAGGTAATTAATACAGATAGAATGCTTCTAGTGTTTTAGTTTCACCCTGGAGTCACACTTAATATCAGACTTTAAAATGGGAACAGTGCATAGTTTTTCTGGCAAATAAAAGGACAAGGCTTTTTAATTACATAATCAGGTACAAGATTACAGAGAATGAAAAAAAACTAAAATATATCCACAGATTACTCCTAAATTTTTTAAGTAATTTCTTGTGAGATGCTTGAAAAAGAAAGCAGATATTAATTTTACAGAAGCTAATTAAATGGGATTCTAGTGTCCTCCTTACAGGTGGGTCTGAAAGTTAACCTTGTTGGCAGGAATCAAACATCCCATTTCATGGCCTCTTCCCAGTCATCACTTCAAGACAAAATCCTTCTCCTCTTTTCACCTCTTTTAATTACAAACTTTATTTCTGATCCTTTCACCAGTGGACTGATATCTCATTAGGGGAAACGTGTCTGAACGTCTCTGAACTCCCTCACTTCATTGTAAACAAAAGCAATGCAAGAAAACCACAGCCCTTCCCAGAGCTTTTCAAGATGGCCATCTTACTTTTGCTTTATTTACTTGGGTTGTCTCTTCTATTTTAATTAGCTTTCTTGCTTGTCAAAATGTTTTCAATGCTGTCATAATATTTTTATAAGTGTTATGTCACAAAGAATATTTACTGTATGTACAGCTTTATCAAAACTGCAGTCTTTGATTTGGACAGATGCCCTGAATATTTAGTCTATAGCTTATGCTTTTGGAGTTGGATGCCATTTCAGTGGAGAGCATCCCCCACACACCCCCCAGCCCAGATGTGCAAACACAAACACACATACGCTGATGGAATTTTATGGCCCTATAGGGTCACACCGTGGAATAAAAGCACTGTTTTTGCAGATACCCTAATAAAAACTTTTTTGCCAAAAAAACAAGCAGCCTCTCTCTCAAATACTGCAGAACAGTGAAGAAAAAAAAATAGCAAGAGAAAAAGAAATTTGTGTTTGGAAGTTGTGAACTTTCTGGGTACAAAAACATCAGAAGAGTAAAGAGATATGGTTGTTTTCCTTCCCATATGTAGGGAGCTTTACAGCTTAAGATGTTTACATGAGTCAATGAGAATTTCTATACCTGTGTGTACATATAAATAAGTGTGTAAATATATAATAAGCATAAGTTAGAAAGCAGGAAAGTAGACAAAATACAGAGTTGCTTAGGGTTCTGTCAATTTTTATTCCTCATAATTTCAAGAATTCATGGAGGAAAAACATGATTTGCAGTCTTGTAAAAATTTCAAGCTCTTACTTATACTAGAAAATACAATATCTCTTATAGTATAAGAGCACATCTTTATCTTATCTGCCTGAATGCTGGAGGAAAAACACTGAGAGCACACACATCTTGACATCATGTGAACAACAGTTGTCCAATGAAGAATTTGTAAGCTGCTTTTTTCCTTGAGTGGTGGGAATGTCAAGGGCATTTTTTGGTATAGAACAACTTCATGTCTCTTTTTCTGAACACTCCTTTATTGTAGGAAGAAACTAAACTGAGAAGCATATGTACCCTTGATGAATGTAACATGAAAAGAAATTTTATGTGGCAAACTTACATGCAGAATGGGAAAATAAATTTAAAATTATATTCAGGGCCAAAAAGAGAAGTCTCACTTCAGAAGAAAATTTGCAAAAAGGAGAACAATCTAAATTATCTTTATCTACTTCAAAGGAAGTTCTTTTTCCACTTTAAAGGAAGTTTTTTTTCTTACTGATGTCGTATTAGCTATTGCATCCAAACACTTAGCTATCACTGTAGTCATTCATTTTCTGAAAAAACATCAATTCTCTCAGTGTAATGACATTTCCCAGTAGTTGTTCTTTCTGCTTGCTGAAAAGAAAAAGGTACAAAACTATTGATGGGTACTCTTCAGTGTATTGTAAGAAAAACCATACCAGACAAACCAAGAACATTTTATCAATTCTTCTCTAGATTGATGCTCATTTTAGAAAGTTGATTCATCTGCCATGCTGACAAAATCCTATCATCCTGTAGAATGACAACAACATGTGATAAAACAATGTCTCCATAGATCCCCAGGTGCTTCACAGAACACCATGAACTGGAGACACACTAAAGAGAACTACCTGAGGTCATAAGGTCATAGTGAAAAATTCAGAAAGAAATGTTTGGTCTCATGAACTCCAAGTGCAAGGTCACACTATATGTTCCAAGGTCACACTATATGTTCACCTCCAGTCCTCTTTACAAATAACTGTAAACCTGTTCTGTTGCCACCATTCAGAGCATAAGACATGAAAAAGCTTCCCATGTAACCAGAGATGTCCATCTCTTCAATATAGCAGTGTTATAACCTAATGTAAAACTAGGGAGCAACAATTTTGCACTAATTTTGTCACAGTAGTTGCTCCAGTACACGTTGTTCACCAGCAATGTAGTGCCATCAACAGAGCCATAATGAAAGAATTTGGCAACGCAGAGGAACTCGAAATATGTCATCAACTCTAAAACCATACCTGAAAAAAATAGTCATTATGACAGATACTTTCTCCACGACAGGCAGCATGAGGAGTGAAAGTCCAGGCTTTTGGGGTCTGTATCCTACCCCTCGTTCATCCAAGCATGAATGGACAGAGCAGTAAAATTTAAGGTGTAGATGTCCTGGGTTGAAGTGTGTTCTATCACCATCTTCATGAGCTGTTGAAACCTGGTGGGGCAGTGCTCCCTGCCTCCGGAGTATCTCTTGTTAATGGCCCATCAGTGCCTTGCTGAGTGACTCACCATCCCACTGTGAGATGCTGCACCCAGAGGGAGGAACCAAGCATTCCATCCCGGATATAAGCTGAGGTTTCGAACACTCCAGTAGCCCTTA
>VZTN01030231.1:244751-256399 GCA_013400515.1 Erpornis zantholeuca | reverse complement strand
CTTGAGTAGGAAGGCAAACCTTGTTAGTTTCTATTTATTTTTACCGTCTAATATCTAATGCTTCATAGCTCTTGTGACATTTCAGACACACACGACAATTGCACTAAAATCTAAGTCCACAGAAGTAGGCCAATTTACAGCAACTGAGGAGCTCATTCTTCTAGGGACTACTACTGAGACAAATCATTTTGATTTTTAGGCTTTCCTCCAGCAATCAATATTTTTATTGCTTTACTTGAGATAGAAAACAATGATATAATAACAGAAGTTGCTGGGTTTTGCTTCAGATTGTTTGTTTTACTTTTTACTGGCTTGTTTTGAGCACAGTGGGATAGCCTCTTTTCAGAGAAAATATGAAAAAAGGTGAAAAAAATTTGTACTCTACTTTGAAGGGAAAGAAAGGAAAAGGCTTCAGTGCACTGCAGATAGGCTGAGGCTCATATTGACTGGGAATGGTGACTTGGGAAGACAAACACCATCACTCCAAATGTTCTTCCCTTCCTCCTTCTTCTCCGCACTTTATATACTGAGCATGATTTCCCATGGTCTGGAATATCCCTTTGGTCAGTTTGGGTCACCTGTCCTAGCTGTGTCACCTCCCAATCTCCCATGTAACCCCAACTTCCTTGCCAGTCTGGAAGTCAGAAAAGCAGAAAAGGCCTTGGCTTTGTGTAAGACCTGCTCAGCAATAACAAAAACATCTCTGTATTATCAACCCTGTGTTCAGCACAAATCCAAACATAACCCCAGCCACTGTGAAGAAAGTTAACTCTACCCCAGCTGAAACCAGCATACCAAACTAAAATTATTCTCTCTGTCAGACCTGTTCTTTGAAGAGATTTTTAACATATCCTCAAGGTGGGCAATATTTCTTTTTCTGAATAGTATTTATATTTCTAGCATCACAGGCATTAATATCTGTTCCTCAGCATTTGAGGGAAGATTTACATCATTTATCAATTTCACTATTGAATTCTTTGAAAGGGGACAGATATTTGTGTTCAAAAGCATAGAAAAGCCTTCCAAAGTACGGCTCCATTTGTTCTACAATTTGTGGCAAGCAAAGATTAGCAGAAAAGAGCAGATTAGTTGCTGGCTGGAAGCTTCTCTGACATTTATAATGGTTAGCTAATCTACCTTTACCTATATAGCCTGATGTTCAGCAAAACTGGTTTAAAATTTTGTGCAGTTAAATAATTGTAAACATAGCGAGCTGGATCTGTTGCTAGTGTTCTTCCTTATAATTTCACTTTACTAGTTCCATTTTTAAAAAAATGAGAAATCTACAGACATTTCTGTAAATTTTGCAAAAACTTTTTAAAGTCTGGAGTATGCCAGCAAAGGAGTCCTAGAGTAAAGTTCCCAGGCAGAAGCATCTATACATAATTACCAGAAAAAGAGTAAGGTAGCTGAAGACAAATCACAATCAAAGAGAGCCCAGAAAATCACTGTGCACTCAATAAAATGCAAGGTTTGTCAGTTTCAGTTCTGGTTCAAACTCATTGTTTTACCCTGAGCATCTCTGTCCTCCATTTCCCTAACTATAAAATGACAAACTGCCAAGATCAGCTGTTGTGTACAGAAGGCCTGTAGCATACTAAATGTTTGCACACTTTTCTGTTGAGAAAAGAAAAAAAAAGGAGTTAAATTATTTTGTTTAAAAAAAGAAGCATTACAAATATTCAATTGCGTTGTACTTACTTCTTATGAAATATTTCATCTGCTAAGATATTGCTCTGACAGCCTCAGCTATTTACCAGTTTGATGCCCCTTTGCAAGGACTGTCCTATTGACACAGAATCATTTCTCCCTTCATAATAATATTTTCATGCCTCATGGCATTCCCACCTGTGGCTTTTTAGTAATTAATGATGTTACAATGCAAATTCTACTCAAGCTGCATATGTATTTTGTTCATTTGTTTCCTTATGGGAAACATTTTAATTTCCCCTGGCCTTTATGCAGCAGCTGCATGTCCTTCTGATTATTTCTTCTGTTGAAAAGCAGTCAAAGTGTTGTTCAGGACAAAATTCAGTCCAGCTGTAAACATATGAAACTCTTTTGGCCCAGAGTGTCGTAATCAACATGCAATCTAGTTTTATTAAAAGCTAGACAAATCACAGAATCCTTGAGACATAAAGTAGCAGAAAGAAAGACAGAGAAAAGAGAATTTTGGGGTTACTGATGCAGACTGCTGTAGTGGGGGTTTTGAAGATTGCAGCAGCTATAAGGCACAGAAAATAAAGTTTCCTGCTACACAGTGCTGTCTGTTAAGAACAAGCCAATAAATATCATCCCCTTTATGTCTACAAACTAGGTGAAAGAATTCAAAATAGAATTTTCTCATTAACATACAATTTAATGTATTTTGAAAGGAATTTAATACATATATAACAACTTGTCTATTATTTTAAAGCTCTGTTTTGCTGCAGGCAAACATAAAGACAGCTGTACAGCGGAAGCATAAACCTGGGAGTGTGGTGGTATACTAAAATTTGTCTTGGCCTTTACATTTATTTTACCTCACTCTTATGACTCTTTCGAGAACCCATTTTAATCTTCTGTAAAATGGAAACAACAGCTCAAACACACAGTGCAGGGACTCAGGAAGGTCTATGTCTTCAAAGGTCCTTGATGATCTCTGCTACAAAACATTATAACACTCTAACTATCGCTTTTATACATACCTTCTCTTCAAAGAGATCTGAAGTTTTATGTTCATTACACCTTAATAGCCTGTATTTTTATTTCTGTTGTAGCTGGAAGCAGCGTTTTAAATTAAGTTCAAAACGCTGGGAGAAAAAAGGCATCCTCCTTGTTCTTCCTGAGTCGTCCACAGGCCTTTATCTGTTTTCTCAACTTCACACAGTTTCCACATGTGAGGTTTCAGCTGAAGGGGAAAAAACACCTGAACAGTTCTTGAAAACTAGTGACCTATCATGGGCTGTCACCAGTTCTGCTGACATTTTGTGTCTGAAAGATGGTTATGAAATGAAATCACTATAGCTGGGAAACCTCAGGTATTAAATTTAACTGAATTGGGAGAGGACCTGGGAAATCCTTTCAAGTGGGCATTTTTTAATGTATAAATAAATATTTTGTAATAACGAAAATACTTTATTTGATCCTATAGTTTTCTCTCAAAAAAAAAAAGTACTGCCTTCAGATCCTGATAGTCTATTCAGTTTTAACTTTCATTCTCTCTTCTCCACTTAATTATGGTGCTACACTGTGATCACTCCTGGGCCCAGAAGCAGAAATACTGTATCGAGATTCAGACCTATTCAGTTTTCACAGACAGCTAAGAGAGAAGGCTCAGCTGTGGAAGTCCCTGTCCCATACTTCCGAAGGCAGTATGGCAACTTGAACAGACACGGAATTGAACAGGCAAATCCAAACATATATTGCTTCATAGACTGGCAAATGCTTTGTTGATTCTGCAGCCTAGATTTACTGGACACACTCTGGAGACATTTACAGACCTTTCCAGAAAGCTTCTGTGCTGTGTTTTCCACTTACGCTTTGTTTTAAGGACTTGCTGCAGTCCTCCTTCCTGTATATTAAGGATCTGTAGCTCTTTCCTTCTGGGGAGTAATGGTTTTTTTCTGCTTCCATATCCACTCTGGGAACTAAAATACTCCATTTTTCTTCCATGTCTGCATGTTCACCTCCTCCATCTTCTGCAATTCCAGTGCCTCCACGTCTCTCTTCATTACTCTGTTTTCAGTACATCAGAGACCATTGTGCCTTCTGCAATCCATATGGATTTGAATATGGATTTGATTCCATATGAATCCATTTGCCTTTAATTTCCACCTAGGTCTTAATCTCTTGTTATCCCTTTCCTCTCTATAAAGTTAGAGTTTTGAAAATTGGTTGGGACTCACCTTGCTGTAATGTTTTTCCACAGACTTGCTTTGTAATCTGGAGTTTACAAATCTGTAATTTGTAAACTCCACAGGTTTGATAGCAGTGGGTGGATTTACACAGCAGATGCCAGGGTGTGCCCCTCATCATGTTTCCCAGTTGTCTGTCATAGATATGAATTGAGTTCTGCTCCATACAGCTTGTTCCTGAGCTTTTGCAGTCAGTAGGATATGACTCTCAAGGAATGTCATGCCACCTCCAAACAGCAAAACAGCGTCAATCTGAAGGCCAGTCCTCAAAGTCTTGGCCAGCTCTCCCACCTCTGTGAGTGCAGCAGAAGTCATGTTGCACTACAAGCAGGCAAGGATTTGGAGTGCCAAGCACCTCCTTAGTAAAGCTTGTGAAGAGCTCTCTGTGTAGCTGAGCTCTCCACAGCAATATTAATGAACACTGACCTTGCTTTGAAAACATACAGCGTGTGTTTCTTCAGTGCTTCTCTACAGTCTCTGCTGATTTCTACTGTGTTCGGTATTCTTGGAAACTTCTGCCCTGCTGTGAGACCTAGAGGATTTAAACTTTAGTTTAGTAGCTCTAAACTCCAAAAAGTGCACTCTAACAGGCACACATGCACTTACAGACACAAAGGCTCACAGCATAAAAGAGTTTTTATTCACTTTCCAGCAGAGGTCTGTCATCATAAATGATCACTAGCACTTTAGAGCACCACTTGCTTTGTGTATGGATACATAGGAAAATTCTTTGGGACAGCAAGATCAATTAAATTAAAATAATGCAATCACAGTTTTTTTCAAATTTTAACCTCTTTTTTTAACTGAAAAAAGACTTTAAGAAAAGTACTTCATTTCTGTGTCATCATTTCTCCCAGATGTACAATGGGATAATAACAACAATGCTTTATCGCACTAGGATTCTGTGAATAAAATTCATTATTCTTGTGAGAGCCACTACTACCAGAGATAAAGGACTGTGGAAAAACGTCTCAAAAACTAGTTGTGTTTGGGCTTATCACTGGTCATGGGTAAAGTTAAATACATTCATCAGTGCTTGCTGTCTTTGGATCAAGTTCAAGATTCACGCAATTAGGCAAAAAGGAATTCTTAAAATGAAAAGGTGATGTTCCAATTCAAGAAGTCAGTAATTTTGAGGTTAAGAAGCAGTGCCTACATTTTCAGAATCTTTCTCTCTCTGAGCATCAGAGTGGCATTTGCTGGCACAAAAGAAGAAAGCACATTCAGAAAACTCATGCCAATGGCATTTCCATGGTTCTGGGTAGACTTATTAGCTAATAGTAAGGAATTTTGTTAACACTAGAGTGAGGAATTCTGTTCAGTGCTCTGCTGTTTCATTTTGATACATACAGGCAAGAATACATCCTGCCCCAGGCTGCTTTAGAGATACAGAGCCCTTCAATTGATGTTGCAGTTAAAGGCTCAGTCTGACCCTCTGGGAAGCATACGGTTACTTCTTCTCCTTTCTTTTTCACATAAGTAGGGACAGTATCAAGGTTCTACAGCAATCTTCATCACACGGCTTTTCACAGGAAGAATAACAAAAGGTAGAACAAAAAATACAAGTTGTCAAAGATGCTGTCACTTGGAACATAGTTCTCCTGAGCTGTATCTTAAAGGGGAGATAAAAGAAAAGAAACTAAAATATTTTATGTGTGTTTGAGATGAGCTCAATGCGATTCCTGTTGTTTCTCTGCTAAAACACATCACTGACTAAAGAAACATAAAGCTCAAAATGCTGTCTTTGAAAATAGTTAGACAAACACTACTTAGAGGCTTGGTTGTTTTGTTGTTTTTTAACTTTGTTTTAGCCTGTCAGACTCAAGAACTGTCTCTGCCATTTGCAGATTCTGCCTCTGCCCCCTTGCCATTTACAAGGATTTAGACAGCTATTGTGAGTCCTTTTCCCCTTTAGTTTTTCTGGCATAAATATCAAGGTCTGGAGCAATGAACATCCACAAATGCAGCTGCACCACAATTGCAACCCAATAATGCATGAGGACTGCATGGCTGGCAGAAAAATAGAGCCAGACATCTTAAAAACTCATCATTACTGTGTGTCTGAACACCTGATGGGCAAGTCAAGCCACAGTCACTGTTACTCACTCCTGATTTCACCCAGGCCATATAGGTGGTGTTTTATATGGATGCTGTGTTTATGTCTCCTCCCTTGCTAGGAGCAGACAGATGTTTGATCTGTGGGCTGAAGTTTGACATTTTAATAGTCACAGTGCCTGAGAGGAGCATGGTGACCACTGCAGGAGACACTGCTGGTTACAAGCTCCTGCATCTGTGTTTTATGTCTGCAGTCGACTTTGTGTTCTACTCCACACCAAGCTACTGCTACACAGTTAAGGATTGTATTTTTAAAACAGTAAGGGGCAAATTCACTTCCAAACATCGATTTCCTTTTTAATCACAAAGAGCAAGAGAGCAGGAATCCTCCAGGAGTTTGTACTCACACTCCACAGGCACGAAACCATGCAGATAACAAGCAACCTATTCACCTCCCTAACTGGAAATGTCTGGTCTGAGCTTGTTGTCTGGCATCCACCTGTAGTCAGCAAAGAATGGAAAACATTGAAGAGGCCGATTTATCCAGCACTAAAGCTGATGTCTCAGAAAAGCAGCATGAATTGCCCTCTGGAGCTTACCTCCTCTTGCTAATTATAAGGGTAGTCTGGGAAACTGGTTTAGAGTAGATACTGGACTTCCAGGCAGCTTAAGTTAGATGAGCTCACTTCCAGTACTGGTTGAAAGCAGACTACATCAGAATCCTCTCCACTCCTCCTATAGCAGGCTTTCTGCCTTCCAGAAACTTCAGGCAAAGCCCTGGCTTAATTTAAGTCCTTGGCAACTCTCTAACCAGACTAGGATTTTCCCTCTCATACCTACTTCTGATTCCTGCACTATTACAGCCTCACAAAACTACTGAGTGGGAATCGCTGCGGTAAAACCCTTGTCCAAATATTTCATAGTTTAAGAAAAGAAGTCATGCATTTTGGAACAGTTCAAAAATTATATTTCAAAGCTTTTAGCAACTTGTCTTTATTTTGTAAAAAACTATCTTGCTTGCCATAAAATAATGCATTGATATTTAAAGTGGCTCTTTTTTCACTAGACAACATAAAAAATTGAGTGAGTATTCACCAAAAACCCAAAGACTATTTATAATGTTGAAACAGGCTGTGGCAGAAATGGAGCAGCTCTGGGTTACTTCTCACATACCAAGTTTTAATCCAGTTAATCTACAGTTTACTGGAGAAACATGTTGTGTAAAATCAACACAGAAATAGGGAAACAATGAGAAAAGGCAGGAAACAACCTCAGACAAGATACCTCTCAACAAACACTTGGGAGATTGACAAATGCAGGAAGGGGAGATGAGTAAAGGTTTCTCCATTAAAATATGATACCTGCAGAAGGGGGTAGGCTTTTCCCAGGCAGGTAAGGGGAGACAGAGCTAACAGCTCTAACTGCAGGCATTAGGGCTGACAATGAACAGGAAGCCTATTTAGTGGTTCTGTCAGCATTTGGCATTGGCAGCAAGCCAAGTAAGATAGATATGCAAACTGGCCTGTGTTATTTTAAACCCCTCTTTCCTTTATTTTACCTGCTGTCTTTGCTGACTTACTCACTCCCAGCAGGGCCTGGGTTAGCTGTCAGTTCTTTCCCAGCTACGGCCCTTCTTCACATCCTACACCTTTGCAACTCAGTGGGAGTTGCATCAGAGCTGCAGGTGGCAGACACATCTCCAGAGGGGCCTCCTGTGGGTACTCATCACCAGCACGCTGCGGCACACTCCTGCGACCACCCAGATTTTGGCCACCTCGAGGCATGGGCAGTTTGCATTGACCCTCAATATGCTGTGCAGGGCACCCCTCAGAGACAAAGGGGTGAGAGATTCAGCTCTCTACCAAGAAATTAATTGGAAGTGTATGGGAGTATATATAAAGACATAAAATATACATATTCCGGTCTATCTGGTAGTATCAGGAAAGAATACATTTACCCAATATTTTATAAAGTGTAAATATCAACATTTCCTTCGTTCTCAACACATACTTTGCCCACCAATTTCAACCTGCCTCTACCTTCCACCCTACTCAGTAAAATCAAAAACCCTTCAAATAATAATGAGTCAATGCTCAGAACAGCCTTGCAAAGGGCAAAATAATATCAGTCCTATATTGTTACAGCAGCAATGAAGTTACACAAGGGTTGTCAGGAGTTATCAAGACAAGCTGGAAGATTCCTGTGGTTTGAACCTCAGTCTATCTGTTGTCTAATCCTGTATGGCTAAAGTGTCCTTTATCTGGCAGAAAAGCTGCTACTCAGAATATGTGACCAGGACTTCGCTGAGGTTTGAGCACACACCGGTTGGAGGCATGCTTTACTGCACTCTGCACAGCTAACCTGTGCATTCAAAAGTCACAAATTATCTCTACTTCAGTCTCCAAGGAATAATAATGTCCAAAATAAAACCCATGAAATTTTTAGCAGTCTCATGGATGCTTGTTTCTTTTAATTAACTCTGTGTTTCTGAGACCATAGAGTGAACTCGGGTTAAGTTGTCAAGGGTTTCTGAAGTACCACAAGATTTATAAATCTGTTCATTTTAAAAAATATAAGATATGCCTCCACAATCTGGGACTTCAAGAAAAGAGAAAAAAAAAGTGTCATGAGGCTCCATTAAACACAGAAACTGACAACACTGTGACCCAGAAGTGACAGCACTAAATCTAGGTACAGTGAGACTCACATTGTTAATATTTGAAATGCCTTCTAGAACAATATCAGACCAAATTAATTGCTGACATAAGTAATTTCATCAGAATCAGGTGAAAATTCACCTGGATAAGGAATTTCACCAGGCTTGCCTAAGAAAAACTTTGCTACTGAGTGTTTTTTCCCTGTACATTTGAGTGGAGCACAGAAAATTATCCTATCAGCATGGTATCCTTTCTGCAAATAAAAAGAAGGAGATGACAGATTTTGAAAACAAAATTATTACTTGCAACTTGATAGATACAATGGTGACACTTACAAGATTTTTTCCTATTAAGATTTAGCAAGTGCTAGCACCACAATAAATAACCTTTCATACTTGGAGGCTTCAGAAGGAACAAATAAGGAATAGTACAAGTAATTCCAGAAGTTTAAAAAAGGATTTTATTACTTCAAACTTAAACCAATAATGCAATAGAAAAAGAAAGTGGATGAACTATATGAAATTACTTACCAGGGTGTCCTCATTCCTAATCTATAATTTATATGCACATTTCTTTTACATTTTTGTAAAAATAATTAGACGTACTTGGAGTCCAAATGAAAAATATCAGATTATATATAAGGCAGCACAGAAGCATCTGAGCTTAGATAACACTCCCAATGAGATGCCTATGAATCTTTTTCATACCCAGTAGTCAATAGGGGATTTTCTTCCCAATTTCCCTTTCTACTGAGGCTTCAATCCCTCTTCCCCTGAGAAATTTAGCTTCACATGGATGGAAACAAAGAATTTTGAAGGTGGAAAAAAATATAAAGTCAACTTAAGTGCTTTCTGCACAGATGAAATGTGCATGCAGCTGAGTTTACAGAAGGATTTCATAATATCAAGACCCAGAGAGATCAAAAGCAATAATAAGGAGTCTCTCAGAGTCTGGGGTGGCATGAAAGAATAGTGCATTAGGGAGAAAATTTACATTCTGTTTGTTGACGTCTTGTAGATTGAGTTATGCCAGAGGGATACAAATCAATGAAGATGCTGCTTTAGTATTTGAGTCCATTATTAATATAGTCCAATATGTTTTTATCAGAATAAGTTTAAAAAAAAAAAGGAGAGAAACATATTCAATTCTTTTAATTCTTTGAGACAAGTTCCATTCCCTACTGTACACACACATATATAATCTGAATGTTTTCCATTTTCAGATGGTACTACTCAGTCATAGACATGTAAATATAAACAAGGTAAATTCTTACCAGTGAATACAAAGAAATCCTATTAGGATGGCAACTGTATAACAAGATTCTGTAACTATAACTAGAATTTCCCTACATAAAAATATAAATTCCTTGGGTATCTCCCTGGCAGTCCTTTAATCTCTCTTCTAAGTAGTCATTTCAATCTAAGCACTGCATTCAAGATTGAGACAGAAAAACAATGAGAAACAATGTACTCTTACGGTCCAGGAAAATATTCACTATCTCAACAAGATACAGCTCCACAATGAAGATACAATCTGGGATTCAAATAGAAAAGGAAAGCACAGTCAAAACATGCAAAAGGAGAAATATAAAATATTTCTGAGCTAACACGCTAGGTTGATATATTTTTGGGATATGCTGATATATGTGCAGAAACAAATGTTTAAATCCTTTTGAAGTTAACTTTAGGATTCATGAAGCAACTACCAAAGTCAGCAGCTAAGATATCCTCAGCCTATAGTAAACTTTACAGATAGAACAGAAATAGAAAGAAAAAAGAAAGATAGATAAACCTGAAAATAGTGGCTACTGAATGCTTGTATCCAACAGAGTAAAGAATGAGTTCATGTAATAAAGGAGTGTAAAGGTTTTCAGTTCAGAAAGGAACATTTGGAGGGTTGAAATAAACAAGAGTTCAGTCCTAAAGGCAGAACTTTAATGGAAATCAAGGAGAACTTGACATGTATAAGGCTTACAAACACAAGAATCTACTAGGAAAAGTTGGAAGAAAGTATTAAAATCCACCATGTTTTCCAAATCCATTGTGATTAATATTCTCTAGACTAACACATAAAAGAGAGAAGAAATATGGAGAATAAAATGTCAAATGAAGTAAACAATTAGAGGAGGTTTTTAAAAACCTATTAAATCTATAAAAGATGGGAAAGCAAACTGACAAAAATATAGTCATTTAGTCTAATAGTTATATAGAAAAGAAAACAAACAGAGAAGTATTAGAGGAGTATATTAAAAAAATAATTTAAAATACCTTTACGAATACATTAGGTGAAAGAAAGAGGCCTACAAATCCAGAAGGCCGAACATTAAATGTGTAGAAATGCGCAAGAAGATATTGCTTTAAAAATTAAAATAAAAAGCTATTTTAATAATTAAAATGTATTAAAAGCTTTCTGAAGCATACACAGGACACCACTGCATTTTATGAGAGAGGTGGGAGTGCACCAGGACTATGACAATAAAAGGAAGAATTCAGACAAGATAGTAGGGAAAAATAGGGTGATTTCCTACTCATATATAGAAGCAGAGGAATAGGTATGTGGAACACAAAAGCCTGCATTCTCTGCTTTTATTTTAAAAACACGGCTCTGATAAATGTCAACATAGCTGCAGCAGTTTAAAACAACTGAGTTTTTCTCACTGTGTAGCAGTATGTTTCAAGGGTTCTCTTATACTGAAGGAAAACACATTTTTCCCTCCTAGTCCATTGAAGAAATATTTCCAGCATAACCCATCTTTATGAAAATACCTCCATGGAAAGTGGAGTAACTTAGTCACCTCTGATGAAAAGAGATTCTCCCTTCAGGGGAATACCTGTGCATGCATGTGAAGGTGTTTCTCTTCTGCTCTTTTACTTCTGAGACACCTCTTTTTAGGATTGTCCTAAGTTACAATGTAAGATGTGCCCAAAAGCATGTAGTCTGTCACCATCTTCATGAGCTGTTGAAACCAGGTGGGGCAGTGCTCCCTGCCTCCTCCCTCTGGACTATCTGCTGTTAATGGTCCATCAATGCCTTGCCCATG
>VZTN01030231.1:200069-244509 GCA_013400515.1 Erpornis zantholeuca | reverse complement strand
CCCTTAATTCCAAAATTATAATAATTCATAGGGAAGGGGGTTGCATCTTCCATTCCAAGGGAGGCTCCTGCCTTCCTTAGCAGACACCTGTCTTTCAAACCAAGACAAGGATTTTTAGGGTGAGGCAGAAGTGTATCACAGGTAGGCCACATCCTTGAGCCCTGTGCAGTAGCTTAGCTAACTCCAGAAGCACAAACTGTGCTAGGTACATAAAGCAAAGATCAGTTACAAAAAGGTAGAGGACCACAGCTCTAATCAATATTTTTTCCCTGGATCTTGCTTGGCAGAGACAAACTCTTATTTACCTGCTGGGTAAATAAGAGAAAAAATGTCCCATGAAAATGGCATAAAACTTCCACAAAAATAACTCACTGTGTAAAAGTATTCCAAAATCGAATCTAATAACACTGCATAGAAAAAAATCTATTCCACCAGTCTGGAATTCAAAGTATCATAAAGCTAGGGAACTGTGCAAGCAACATTAAACAAGACAAACAAAATGTAATCCAGAGCACTTTTAACAGAAGCATAGAATAAGGAATGGGAGAATAAAAGTGTGAAGGCAGTCTAATGCTTCCACAATTAATAGACTCTACTTAAAAAAAAAAATCAATTCAGTGCAAAGTTAGAAAGATGTCAGAAAGGAGCAATTATTCATGGCTAATTACTTTTTAGGGGATGATGACAATGGGTTAGTTTTCTCTGGTATTGATGAAGAAAAACCTCTGGGGAAATCATTTGCAAAGGTTACCAAGGATATGAATTATTCTCTGGTATGTATGAAGTACAAGAATATGAAAGAATGAGTAAAATACTAGTGTAGTGAAGGTCATCAAGACAACTCAGCTAATAGCATAAATTACCACTTTAGAGATTCAAACATGCCATCAATATGTCTAATAATGAATGATCTCCTGGAAGGGATGATTTGTTATGAACTGTTCAGATACTTACTAGAAAGGCTTTAGAAAAATTTGCTTCAAGACAATATAGCAAAAGACAAAGTTACAGAATTCAGCCTGTAGTTGTCCCTGTCTGTGAATTAAAGAAAACAAACCCCAAACCTCCTTAACACAGGACTGTATTGTACTGAAGTCCATTCTCTTCCTGCAGTGTGGGGTCATGTAGCACATCCCCTTGTCTTACAGCCACTTCCCCATTCCTCTACAGAACAGCTACCATAGTCTTTTCCATTTTATCTTCTCTCTCTTACTTGTGGCTTCATTATCAGCTTCCTCTTCAGCATATCAATTCACAGCCATCTTGCCTATGCTAGTCTCTCAGACAGACTGCAACAGCTTTATCTCCTGGAAAATTAGCTTGTCTCACAGTCCCCCGATCCCAGTGGGGTCTCCATCCTAATTTGCTCACAGTCCTTATTAGTTGTTCACATCTCTGCTCCAAGTGCCCTATAACATTTGAAAATCTGATTATAGAGTCCACAACACTCATTATAAATTCTCCTTCTCATCCCTCTCTCCTGCCTTTAAGCTGCCACATCACCACCTCTGCCATTTAACCTGTCCATTATACTGCTTTGCACCCATTTCTGTGGAGCTCTCCCTTCATGTTTCCATTTGTTCCCATCTTTAGTAAGTAGGATAGCCACACACACTGCTGGCACATTTACATGCAGCCTTTGTAATAGCTGAGGGGCTGTGTCAGCCACCAGTTCCTCTATAGCTGTTTCCTTGATTGTGCAAGCAGGCAGCAGTTCCTGGACTCCAGGTAATGAACTTACACTATGTATATATGCATTATATATAATGTATATATTAATGAATAGACATTACAATATGTAATATACGTATTATGTATAATGAACATTCATACATAATGAACCTGCATACGTTATGAAATGTTACCAAATTGCCAGCTCTACTATTAGAAGACAACAGGAAGTTCAGTTTTTTCAACTTCATCATGGAATTATTTAAAAACCACCAGGCTTAATAGCAATTGTGTAGGTTTCTGCTATAAGTGCCATTTTCATGTGTTTTGATCTTCAGTGCTACTTAGATTTCAGTAAGCAACTCCTCCAGACATGACTTGAATATGTCACCTACCCTTTCCAAAACTTCTTTGTTGCAAGGGAGGTCTCATCCCTCCCATGTTAGCAGAAAAAGAATAATAGCTTGTGAGCAAAACCAGGCCATCAATAAAGACAGGAAAACACTGAGCTGCCTTTGAGATATATCACTATGGAGAAGTCTGAGGGCAAGGAGGCTGCAACTGCCTTCCAGGCAGTGCAGGAAAAGGAAAGTGTTTCCCAAACATCTCACCTGCCTTAGCAGCTAATAAAATCTGTAGAGTTAAGATGGCATAAAAGAAGCATGGGGAAACCAGACCTTTATACTAGAAATAGAATTGTGTTCAACCCTATACATTTATGTAGCCTCCCTAGGGGTAGGGTGTGTGCAAAGGGCTGGAATGTTTTAACATAAATATTTCTGGTACAATCAATCAGATTCAAACACAGATGAGTGAAAAGGTTGATATTCAAGCATAATTTCAAAGATGAAACCTGCTTTTCTGCAAGCAGGGATACAATACTGCATTTTCCTGTCTCTTGAGACTGGTCTGATCACTGAGCAAACAACTCTGCATGCCCAGAACAATGCAAAGAGGAACCAGGATAAGAGAGGAGTCATTATTTGAATGCTTTTGCAGACAGCTATCATATATGATTGTAAATACACTGAGAAGTAGTAGGGAGGTCAATAATAAATCAGGCAGGAAGCACAGAAGTGGTCTTTTTTGAGGCAATTACAATTTTAAATAATCTCATTTGTACTTTTTTTTCATTTCCTCTGAGCCACGGAACCATTAATCTCTAAAAATATTGTTTGTTCTCTTTTGATTGACAGTCATTTGAAAGAAAGAAAATAAGGAAGGGAAGAGAGAGAAAAAGAAAGAAAAGGAGGGAGAGAAACAAAAAGAAGGAAAAGATAAAATCTTCCTCCCGTGCAGGGGCATGTGTTTGCAGAGACACTGGGACTTTGTTAGGCATGTTCACTAGGTTCATTAGGTAAAAGTGTCATAATCCTAAAAAGAAAATGAATAGATTTGAGCACATCCAGACCATGTATTAAAATGATATCAAAAGTTATAAATTCCAAAGCATGATGTTTGACAGTAAGCTGTCGTGGAAGCAATAGATTCATTATAAAAATTCTAGAAGTGCATACATCTCATTGACTGTTTATCATTAACTGCATGGGATGCTGATAGGAAATGTCTAGCTATAATTTATGTTTCTGATGGCTCTCAAATCTATTACTCACCTCTCTCTAGTTTTATAGCTCCTCTGGACAGAATAGAAATTGAACAGGCGGAGTAGGTTTGGGAGCAGAATTTTCTGCTTTTGCTGTTCTCTATTATCTCATCCCTCCAGCCTGAGCTGTCCCCGACATGTGATCAGACCCATACTGTCCGAGTGTTTCTCAGAAAATGAGGTTTGAAAATAAAAACTAAATGGGAAAGAGAGATATTTAACTACATCTCCATTTTAAGTCTTGCAGCAGTTGTACTCTAAAAAACACATCACGGGTAAAATCTTAAAGGTGCAGTCAGGTGTGACATGAAGAAAAACTCTGTTAAGGTTAACAGACCTTTATTGTCGAAGACAATAAAGACCTGAAAAAGAGTCTCCAGGAAAAAAAAAATGGGAAATGCTCAATAAACCAAATATGCATTTGTGCCAAATTATGGGTCCAAGAAATCAGATTTTGTAAAGAAACACTTCTGTATGCAGAAACACCTAACAGAATCGAAGCTAAAACTTGTAGTTGGATCCATTTCAATTATCAATTAGAGTTTAAAATTTATAAATTTTGTACTGAGAACTGCCTTTGTTTTTTAAAGTCCTGTAGCTGTTAGATCAATTCCCTACCCATTAACTGCAAAAGACTTCATTGAACTTACAAAAGGAAGGGTTTATTCTGTTCTTTTTTGAACTAGTATACGTTTGTACAGATGAGCTTTAGAATGCCATGCAATTTCTCATTGCAGACTTTATTTCTTTTTTATTGACTATACCTATTGCATTTCTTCCTTTCACAGCACTTCAACAAACTTTAGAAAGAGGACAGGCAGTAATAGCAGAGCTCAGAGGTGTATTTTTCATGGGAATACCAAGTTCTTATGTAGCAAAACTTTGCTAGAGAAATCTGCATTCTCTGTCTTTCCCAGAGGGAGAAAGGGAAACAGTTTTTCTTGCTTCAGTCTCCCACATAATCTAATCTGACAATTAATCCCTGAAAGAAAATACAGAATGCTCGTTACAAGATCAACATTCAATAATGTTGTTCACTTTTATTCAAGCAGAGGTTCATAATATTTCATGTAAAAGCAATGTACGATGAAACAGGTATCTACTGTAAAGTGTGACCCTTTTCTGTGAAGGACTGTGTGAATGGAGTTCTGCCTCTGTACAAGATTTGAGCTGCATCTTGAATATTTCTTTTAAGAAATGATTTATATAAATATCTCATGGCAGATCTAATCCATATTTTACCTTGGAGATAATCAAACAAGTCTAGAATGGAAGCTCAAGCTCCTACACTCATTCATAGAAAATCTATCTATGAAAAAGATTGTTCTTCTCTCTGCAATAAAATCATGTTTTCAAATCTAGCAAAAGATCTGATGTAGTCAAGAAAAGGTTTTTTTACAGAGTCACTAAGATCAGTCTCTTTCTTACACCTAATATGGTTGTCAAAAGAATTTTTTTTGTAAGATAGCAAGTTACACTGAAAAACTTCTACCCATAACTAGAATTATAAGTTAAATTTTCACTGATACAGGTATCTTTATTGTGACCTGATGGATGGGAAAGAGGGATCAGGTGTTTAAGCAAGACATGTTATACAACCGAAATGCCCAAATAATGAAGACATAAATGTTAAATTACCGTATAACTGTCTACATCAAAGCTATTTTCTTTACAACATAAGAAAGGTTTAAGTGAATGTCAAATGTGAAAATAGCTAGGCAGCAAAATTATTATTCAAAAATTGTGTGATGGCAGACTAAATCACATACCATAGTTAAAAAGAAATTAGTTCTCAGCAGGTTGTGTCCAGGTTGCCAGCACTAATATTAAAGGTTTGAGAGGTGTGTTACATCTGGAGCTGAGACATATAAAAGTGATATGAGTACTTCCTGTCTCTTGTAACTTACGGACGTTTGAAAACAGCCTTATTACTTGTAGTTCCAGAACATGTTGATTATATAATTTCTACTGTTGTTTCCGTCTCAGCTTACTTGAAGAGCAAAAAAGCCCACAGGACATCAAGTCATGTCATAAAATCCTAGCATGGTTTGGGTTGGAAGGGACCTTAGAGGTCATCCAGTTCTAATCCCCCTTCCATGGGCAAGGACACCTTCCACTAGACCAGGTTGCCCAGGGCCCCACCCAACCTAGCTTTGAACACTTCCAGGGACAGGGCATCCACAGATTCTCTGGAAAACCTGTTCCAGTGTCACACAGTGGAGAATTTCTGAGTAATATTTCATCTAAACCTATCTTGTTCTGTGACTACATGTCCATATAAAACGTCCATTTCCAGCTCTTTTGCAGCCCCCTTTAGGTTCTGGGAGGTACTGTAAGGTCTCCCTGGAGACTGTTCTTCTCCAGGCTGAACAACCACAACTCTCTCAGCCTGTCTTCATAGGAGAGGTGTTCCAGTCCTCAGATCACCTTTGCAGTCTCCCCTGGGCTCACTCCAGTGGGTCCGTGTCCTTCTCATGTTGGGGGCCCCAGAGATGGAAGCAACACTCCAGGTGGGGTCTCACAAAGAGGTACAATCACCTCCCTTGACCTGCTGGCCACATTTATTTCGATGCAGCCAGTGTGTCTGGCTTTCTGGGCTGCAAGCACAAGTGGCTGGGTCATGCTGAGTTTCTCATCCACTAATACCCTAAGGTCCCTCTCCTTGGGGCTGCTCTCAAGCCATTCTCCACCCAGCCTGTACTTGGTCCTGGGATTGCCCCAACCCAGGGGCAGGAGCTTCCACTTGGCCTTGCAGAACTTCATAAAATTCACACTGAAGCCTGTCAAGGTCCCTCTGGATGGAATCCTTTCCCTCCAGTGTGTTGACTGCACCACAGAGCTCGGTGTCATTGGTAAACTTGCTGAGGACACACTCTACCTCACTGTCTATGTCACCAACAAAGATGTTAAAGATGGAAGAATGTAAAAGTAAAATGCTAAAGACTGTGCAAGGAATTGCAGCAGAACTTCATGCAGCATGAAACACAAGTGCCTAATATGCAGAAACATTTTATGCAGAAATTCAAAAGAGGACACTGGCCATGAAAAGTTTTTCCCATTAGAAAGAGACTTTAAACAAATCGAAGTGAGGAAGAATGAAAATAGAAAAATGTGCAGGAGAAAGCCATCTAGGATGGGATGAAGAGATCCATCCAGGTGTACGAGGAACTTGTCATACCTGATAGAAAAATTGAATTGTCTTTTGTCATTAAGCAGGACTGAAACACGTGGAATGAAGAAGATGAAGAGGAATATGAAAATATTGCGATGTCCAGCATGGTGAAGAGTTTTGCCACTGGCTGGAGCAGAGCTTCAGGTACAGAAAGAGATAGCAGTGCTTCAACCCTGCAGTTCTGATGCTCTAAGAACTTCTCCAGCCATGGGTAGGATTGGGGAGAAGTTTTTTAAGTGAGGCACCTTTACCTTTATGGTTATTGCATCAGCCTGTCAAAACCATACCCTAACCTCCAAGGGGTATCCCAGTCAGGTGAGACACTACCAGAAGCATTAAGGTCCTTTTCAACACCCTCACTTGGTTCAAGAAAACTGGTGGCTCAAATTTACTTTTGCTTCTCTCTGCCTTACTTATATATGTGTCTTACCTATTTATTTCATACCACTTCAGAGGATAAACGATCGGTCTTTCTCTTTCTCGTAAAATATTTTGAAAAGTCTGATTTTCATTTTCATACAAAACAAAAAGAAGTTTTTTCTCAACACTGACATTTTTCACAAAAGATTACACAGAGATTTTTTGTCAGCCTGAAGCCTCTGTGCTGAAAAGTTGTGTTTATCAGTGTTGCTGAGGAAAAAAAGAAGATGGCTTCAGGTACAAGACAGAATTGGGTGTCATTCCTGGAGGCCTGGCTTGAGTTTCATCTTGGGTAATTGGACATTTTCTGAGGAGGCTTTTTCTTCTTTTCATCAAAACAGATCCTATTACAATGATACCCAGGAAAAAAAAATAAAAGAAAATCTGTCCAGGTCACTGCGTTTTGCAGGACAAACCTTTACAAATCACCCCCATCCCTACATCCAGGCTGCATATGAATACCTGCCACAGAGCCCAGTGCAATGCCATTGTAAATTCACCCCCTCTGCAAAACACAGTTTTCTTCTCTAACCTGCAGGGAAATAGCAGAATTGCCAGACAATCAAAATACATGTTTTTGAAAAGGTCAAAGGATTCCAGCAAAATATTTTATTTCATGTCGTGTACAAACCATGGAAATGTTGATATTTCATTACTGAGAAAAAAAAAATGTAACAGAAACAGAATCTGACAACATTTTTTTTCATATTAGAAAATAGAAAATGAGCAAAAATAGAAATGGGCAGACAGCTACCATCATCTGATTACAGGGTTTTTTTGTTTATAGTCATTTTTTCTTGTGTAAAAGCCTTTCAATCACCTGAATCTTTAGTTATCCAGGAGAACTTACTCTGTTTCAGGGCAGGGCTACCTCATAAAGCCAATACACTAGGAAAAAATGCAGCTTGCTGCCTCTGACCCCATTCAAGCGCAAATGAACCCAATTAACTTTTTTTTTTTCTTTTTTTAAAATCATCTCCTTCATATTGCTGGGGCACCAAGGCTACCAAGCTTCTTTATTCCCACATATATAATTCTCACCATAGCAGTAATGCACTCTACAAGGCATCAAGCCTGTTAATCAGAAAAGCTTTCAGAGCCTCCTTAGTTCTAACAATTTTATTGCAGATGAGTAAGCAGCTGAAACTGCATAAGTTCAGGAGCTGTAGTAACTCAAACAGCCAGTCTGGAAAAAGAGAAAATTGAATGCACTGTTCTCAGCAGCTTTGTCTTGATTGGAAGAATGGAATTATTCTTCAAGTATTACCATGTGCCAGAAGAAAGCATTACTTAGGACTGGCTATCAACTGTCTAATTGCAGCACTGAACCGAATAATTTGAAATGATAGCTATCTAAAGCCAAATTGTAAAGTGAATAGTGAACAAAGCAATAAATAATAGCATTACACATACTATATGTGATTGCTCATTGAATCAGATTGCCGGTCATAATAAAAGTCAAAAGTAACAATCAGCCTCATTACTTCACAAAAGAGGAAATGCCACTAACTATTTCTAACTCCTGTCATCAACATATACTGTGAAAACAACCTGGTATATCTCTTTTGATTATACTGGGCCTCAGCTCAACCTTACTCCGTTCTTATTCCTAAGGGTGGAGTGTCTCACACTTTAGGGATGGTTTCATGACTGTATACACCGTGCATGTAATTCTTTGGTCTCTCACCACACTAGCAGTTTTCACTCAGAAAATGAGCTGCAAAGCACATCCAAAAGGAAGATGTAAAGGTACTTGGAAAGAGGAGTGTCACTGAGGAAGGTCAGGGAAAGGGCTCTCAGTTTGTTCTGGTAGATGAGACTGCATGTCTCCAGTGAGATTCTCCCCAGGGACTTGGATGAGCTACAGATATTCGGCTGATATTTGCAATGTATATATGTCTCTCTATGTATATGTATGTGTGTGTGTGTGTGTATACACATAAGGAACCCAAGTACTGTCTCAGTTTGAGGGTCATCCTTCATTTGCATCAGGATTGAAAATGCCCAATTCAAATGCAACACAAAATAAATAAACTAGAGATACAGTTCTCACTTTGCAGCATGTGCAAATGGAATGCAAGTTTATTTAAGTCTTTCCAGTACAGCAGCAGGGTTACTTGTAAGAGGATAATTTTGCATTTTGCTGTCTGAGAGCTTTTCCTGTATAATTGTTAGTATGTGTGGCAACTGACATTCCAGGCACTGCAAATCTATTCCTTTCCACTGTTACAAGCAATGTCAGAGGAGCTTCATATGTACCTTTTTCTGTTCTCACTGCATTATTTATCAAATGAATATGAAATCAAAATATTGATGCACAGAACAATATGTTAAATACTCCAATGTGCAATGCCAATTTAACCTTGTTGACCTTCCACCATGGGTCAAAGGTCAGTTTCCTACTGTTTTAACCAGTATTTACCAGTCTTCCTTGCCCTATTATATTCTCTTTTTTTAGGTTTCCCATTTATTTTTTTTTCCCTACACTTCATGTTCAGGCAAAAAAAAAAAAAAAAAAAAAATCCACATAAACCCTTGGTGGTACATTTTATTTTATAGCTGATGACAACCCTACCCAAGAGATTTCAGTACATACACCCTTGCTCCCAACAAACCTAGAGGCAGGTTGAATCTATAATTTACTTCTAACTTTGCCTGAATACTGAGTTTTTAATGAAATGCTTTCTCTAACTCCCTAATATTTACCTATTTATTTCTTGACATCTCATGTCTACTACTAACTTGGTTTCACATTCAGAGAAATGTTTTAGGTTTTACCTTCAGAGAAGGTAAGCACCAATTACCTGTCAGGACTAGGATATGCAGATCACAAGAACGTAATGGACACCTTTGCTAAATAAATCACATTCTCACTACACAAGCATATCCTGCAACCAGGTCCTCATATGATATAGGTTTAAAAATCCCAATATTGAAGCACAAGTCCAGCAACATGGATTTTTCCAACCCAACAATAGGGTTGTTGCCATATTCCTCTTTCTCATCAGACCTTGCTTTACTGACTCCTTGTACTACTAGCATGGAAATTCTTGAGGACCGGAGCCTCAGATTTACAGATCTTGGGGGAGGCGGGGGAAATAGAAAAGGAATTGCTTTTCCAAAGACCACATTGCAGATGGCAGCTGCATTCAAAGCCCCACAAGAGGGCAAGGAGAACATGAGAGAAAATTTATTGTCATTGTAGGCAATGATTTCAGATGATTTGCCTGAACAATATGTGGTAGGTTGACTTGACTGGACACCAGGTGCCCACTAAGACACTCTATCACTCCCCTTTCCCAGCTGAACAGAGGAGAGAAAATAAGCTGGAAAACAACTCATAGGTCAAGATAAGGCCATTTACTGAAGCAAAAGCGGAAGTTTGCACATGCCCAAGCAAAGAGAAAAACAACAATTTAATTCTCCACTTCCCATCAGCAAGTGATGCTCAGCCATTTCGCAGGAAGCAGGGCTCCAGCACATGTGATGGTTGGCTTGGGAAGGCAAACACTGTAAATAACAAACGCCCCCACTCCTGCTCCTTTTCTTAGCTTTTGTATCTGAGCTGATGTCATAGAGTTTGGAATATACCTGTGGCCTAGATATGTCCCCTCACAGCATCTTGCTCAAACCCAGACTACTGATGGGGGGAAATCTTGGGGACACAGCGCTGATGCTGTGCCAGCCCCGCTCAGCAGGAGCCAAAGGTGTGTTATCAACACCTTTCCAGCTACCAATGCAAGGCACAGCACTGTGATGGCTGCTATGGGAAAATGACTGCCTTCTCAGCCAGACAGGATACAAAATGCATGTGGTTCTGAGGGCTTCAAAGTAAATTAAGGATAAAGAGGATAAAAAGTGCCCACTATATATTTCTCTGCAAAGTATCCAGTCCCCACTACATCTGTTAGTTTTAGTCTAAAGTTACTTCTTCCACATAGGAAGTCATACAAGCACTTGTTTATAGAATTCCCCAAATTACAGGGTTTGTTACTGGTTGGGTTTTTTTCTGTTCTACTCCAATATAGAATGAGTGAATTGCCACCATCATTTTACCTTTAGCTTGCACAGCTAAATTTGGCTTGACTGGTTGTGGCTGTTTTTAAGCTAATGGAAATAAGCTTCTGTTTTCTCCATACTGTTTGGGCACCAAAGACTACCTGATACCATGCCAGTGGCATTCAGACAATACTGAAAAATTCAGATAATACTACTCTTATCTTCACTGTGTGAACCTATTTCTCTTTAAATCCTGGGCCTCAGTGATGTCTAATTATTACTGGCATTAATTTTGCCTATGAAATCCCAAGATGCATGTCACTGAAAATTGCCAGTGCCACAAAAAGGCACTGACAAAAAGGAAATTAGGATAAACCAATTAGAATTGAATGCTACATTGCAAACTATTTGGGAGAAGGAACAAAGAAAGCTTTGATCATTTATTGCTTTGATAGGGACCTAAGGAGGATACGAGCTCATCTTGGACACATTAGCACTATGCCTGTGATTTTTATGGAGTTATGTTCTCTGACAGCAGCTAAGGAGCTGTTACTACATACTTCCTAACCAAAATTTTGGGTAGATTTGCATTTTAGATGCTTTTAAATGTGCTGCTTCCTGTGTATGCTAAAGGCAGTCCTTTCATCATCCAGCTACAGATAAAAGCAAACAAATGCCGGAAAATATAGCTACCTACGAATGGCCTTAGAAAATGTGGATAGAAAAAAGTCCAAGGGGAATTCATTGCACTAGCCAGGTTTCAAAATAATTCATTAAACAGCTACCACTTGTCCTGTCACTGACTATCAGTCTAGAAATGGAGAATGTTCTAAATGTGTCTGCTTTTATCACATATTCTCCCACTATCACAGTTGGTAACATTAGCTATGTTCAGGAAGCACTTTGCTGTCTCCATCTCTATCTTATCAATACCACCACAAAAAGAAGGAAATACATGTGGGAAGAAATAATCATAGCAGTCTATGTTTATAGCTGAAAGCATAATGCTTCTGTCTAGCAGACAAAAGAAAGCTTGCCCTACATGACTATGGAAAACAGAACTTTAATAATCAGGTTGAGACTTGCCATTTAAGTTTACAGCAGCCAGTCTGTCATATTTGTTGTTAACATTCTGAATAATCCTTAAAAACAGTAATCTGCTTATCATTTATCATTTAATATAGCATTATTATTTCAGGAAAGCGTGCAACGACGTTGAAATGGCCTTATTCCAACAACAACAACAACAAAATCAATCCCTGTCTACAAATTTGATATAGGCAGGCTCTGTACTATTTGAAAAAGTTCAGTGAACCATGAAGACTGGCATATGCACCATAAAATTCAAGCTTTATTTGATGAAGTTATTGAACATTGCATTTACCTCAACTAACGTTTAAAGCAATCATCCATATTTTTACTGTCATCTCAAGTCGGAAGCTTTGAATATGAAGCAAATCAGATTGCTACTTCTGGGAGTTTCAAAGGCATCTGAGGAGGGGCACAGAAAAGATCCTTGGTGTTTAATGAAAAATATCTGTTGAGCTCAATTATGATACAAGAGGCTCAGCACAATGCAAAGAAAAGGGGGGGGGTGAAAAAAGATAAAAAAAGACATAGTGCAATAATAACATGAAAGAATTTTGTTCTCTAGCTTTCTGATTAAAAGTGTATTTTCATGTCAACTTTAGGAGAAATTATGTTCAAAGACTGTTTGCAACAGAGTCTGTTTTAATTTGTCAAGGGTTTACATTGTATAACTCAATCAGATTAATTGCAAATATTGTCTTCTCTATTGTTTCACTGAATTCTTAAAGACAAACAAGAGGAATCCAGCTCCTGTGGTACCACCAGGTGTGACAAGGTGTTTTCTTTATACCAATGCCTGGTCATCACAACTTAGGGCTAACTAGTCTAACTGAGAGCTTGCTAGAGTCTGATATTTTATTACTGTTAATGTCAGTCAAAAACTTCGGAGACATGAGTTTAGGGATCAAATTCAAAAGCTCAGGAGATGTGCCTTCCTCATGTGACCACTTGACATTGACACCAATATAAGTAAAGAGAGCAGGTAAATGTTTTAGAGATTACATTCCCCTGCATCCAGCAGAGTGTCGTATAAAAGACTCATCTCTCAGATGGTTACAAATAAGCTTATATTAATTGAGTCTTGCATTCAACACAATACAACAGGGCACAGCAAGGTCAATGTGCCTTCCAACACACTGCTCAGTAGCAAATTGAGCTTATTTAGTGGGTATATGCCTAACACTCTCTGACAGCCCTGAACAAACAAGCTTTTCTTCAATAATCTGGTGATTTTAGCAATAGCACAAAAGCCTAGCTTTGATCAGCTGTTCTGCCAGAGGCAGTTCTGAGTCACCTCCTCCTCCCACCTTCCACAAGAGTGTCCAAACCACCAAGTGACACAGCAGGCTGAAAAGAGCTGGGACTACTTGCCTTTAACCCTGCCCATGACTATCTGCCATAAAGCTGAGAAAGACTACAGAAATCTAAATGGAGTAGAACATAGGAGACTAAAACTCTCTCAGTATAGAGGATAGAGACATGCAATAAATAGGAACTCCCTGTGTCCACTTCCTCTCGTGTGTCATATTAAATAAGATCTTGACTTTTTCAGCAGAGCCCAGAACTCAGGACTTCCTCATGCATTCAAAACATTCAAGTAGGTTTCTGAGTGCTAGCAAGATCTCAGTACCCCAGTTAATAATGGGGCCTCTTGGAATTATGACAGTATCATAGCAAAAATCAACATTGCATAGCAGTTCGTTTTACTTTTAAGAGTGACAGAAGCTTTGAAGTGATTTTTATGAGCAGAGGAGGAACAAGTGAGGATTTTGGTAATGCAGTAACCCTTAAGGTTCAGAGTTCACTAGAAGCCATTGTAGCTCTAAGACGATTTTAATAGACAATATGTTTCTGTGGTAGAGACCCCGGCAGGCTGACATCACTCTGAGAAACATCACTCTTACTCAGAGGCTTTGTCCACTCTGCTGAGAAAAAGAGGATGAGTGAGCAGGAGTGTTCACCTCATGACTTAACTGTCAGTCCTTAATGTTACACCATGACAACTCACTCCAAGAATTTTCTGGTAAGAAGGTTGTTCCAAGTAGTGTTGACAGGAACTGGTCGGTGACACTTGACTTCTGGGCCAGAAGTCAGTCCTTGGCCCTCGTCTGTGCCTGTTGCTGCACCTGGGAAATACCCATCAGTGGTTGTGAGAGCAGGGTCCTGTGTCCCTTGAATAGTACAGCAATGAGAACTTTTCAGGTGAGTGGGGGAGTGTGAATGAGCAGACTCCAGAAAACTAACAAGAATGAATTAGGTGGCAGAAGAAGGTTCAATACAAAAATCAGTAAGTAAATAAATGGAGCTGCCTGAAAACAAAGCTTTATATCTGATGGCCTGCATTGTAAAGCATCAAACCTGTATCACAACCTCCCACAGATCCAATACACTGAATAAAGTGTTCCTTCTAGCTCAAATCACCAATTTATCAGCTAACAGAAGCAAGCAAAGGCAGACACAGTTCATGACCATATGTACTTTGGGACTCTCAGCTAATTTTCCATACTGAAGGATTGCAGAATATGGCAATGTCCTTAAAAACAAAAAAGAAGTTTATTTTCTGACTGCAGTCTGTTGGAGAAACAGTTCTTTGACGTTGCTGTCCCACCATGAATTTAAAGGGTATGGATAATTTACAACCTTGATTAACAACCTCAGAGCTGCAATAGCTCATCGTCTTCACATCCCATCCTTTTTATTGAATGTGCTTAAGTATTCATGAACACATGATGGTAATCTTGTTAACACTATGAAAAGCAATGACATCCTCATTATAAACTGCTTGAAAATGCTCATGATCCTTTCACCAGAATGAGCTTTGTACAATTAGAAGCCTGAAAAAGTCACAGGTGCACAACACAGGGTGATAAAATTGTAATTGTAAGATACAATGGCATTGTAATGTCCAGGACAGTAGATTTTGCAGATGCAGAGAGAGGGCAGGAAAAACAGTGCTCCTTGTAATACTAATTTCTCTTTGGTGCTGTGCAATTGTGTGCCCTGCTTGTATATTCAGGCTGAGAAAATCCCATCGACTTCAGGGGGCAGGTAGGTAATTCCATCCAAATCCAATAAAAGGGAGCTATGTAAGGCTCCCTGTCTTTCTCATCATGGTGAAAATAAGTTTGTTTTCTGGGATCAAAAATGACCTTAGGCTTTTAGACCAATGCTTCTCTTGGTTTCTCTAGAGAAATATTATACCATTTGTGATCCTTTTATCTTTTCTAATTGGTTAACCACTTGCTGTGGGAATGGGTGTGGAGGAGTTTTAGCTATGGAAATGACTTTTGGCCAACCCTCAACAGGAGGTTCAAGATGGAGTTGACATCCTGTCAGACCTTCTGCATGTCTCTTGTATAATTAGTTCTGGAATTTCAAAATATATTCCTTTCCTTTTCCTTCCTTTCATTTTCTTACCTTTGTGTATCAGATCTCTGAACTGCTGAATATTGACAAGTAGAAGAGGCCGAAGACACATATTAAAATCTTCTACATGCCCTGTGCCTCCAACTCAAAACAACCAGAGGCTGCCCTTAAAAACATGAAGGTTCACTGCCACATGCACCTCCACAGGTGCAGAGGAAGATAGAGACAGCAGATATGTAGCAGAAATTACTGAACCCATGTAGTACTTGGTTTGACATTTTGTGATGCAAGTGAGGCTCTGAGATCTGAATCCCCTTTATCGTTTTGGCCTTTCAAGAACTGTTAGGAAAAGAAAGAATTTCAGCTACAGTTCAGCATTTCCACTTAGCCAGTTAATCAAGCCAGCATTAAGTGGGATAAGTGGCCATGAAAGAAGAAAAGGTACAGCAGATGTGTCACACTCAGTCTGGAAGAGTCATATTTGACTTAAATACCTTCACTGTCCTGGGCAGTAAGCAAAAAATTTCATTTACCTCACTGGAGACTTTCTGTTTAAAAATCTCTGCAGGCAAATCAAATGAGACAGAGTGACATAAAAAAATCATAGAATCACAGAATTTGCGGAGTTGGAAGGGACCGACAGGCATCATCAAGTCTGACTCCTGACCCTACAGAGCAACATCCCCAAGAGTCACACCATGTGCCTGAGAGCATTGTCCAAACACCACTTGAACTCTGTCAGGCTGTGATCACTTCCCTGGAGAGCTGTTCCAGTGCCCAACCACCCTTGGGCGAAGAACCTTTTCCTCATATCCAACCTAAACCTCCCCTCACACAACTTCAGGCCATTCCCTCAGGTCCTGTCACTGTCACCACAGAGAAGAGATCAGTGCCTGCCCCTCGTTTTCCCCTCATGATGAAGTTATAGACTGGAATGGGGTCTCCCCTCAGTCTCCTTCAGGCTGAACAGACCAAGTGACCTCAGCTGCTCCTCATACGGCTTCCCCTCAAGGCCCTTTGCCATCATTATTGCCTTCCTTTGGACACTCTAACAGGTTCATGTCTTTCTTATATTGTGGCACACAAAACTGCACACAGGTCTCAAGGTGAGGCTGCCCAAGAGCAGAGCTGAGCAGGACAATCCCCTCCCTTGACTGCTGACTCATGTTCAATGTGGTTTTTTGGAAAACTGGACCTGCTTCTCTGCTGTCAAAGAAACCTACACAAGCATAAACACTTCTGGAAATAGGTGGAGATGTAGCAAACACTTCTGCAGAAGTGTTGTATATTGCATTTTTTTGGCACTTAGCCTGCCTGGATGTACATGAGCACATAAAGCAGCACAGAATTCAGCCCTGCACTTCCAGTAATGAGAATATACTTTGCATTCAGGAAAGCTTTTAAGCGCATTTTTAAGGTTAAGTGTGGGATTCATCACTCTTCTTCATCCTGGAAGTCATTCTAGCAACATTTGGGTGCATTCCTGCCAATATAATCCGCCAGAGCTGGGCACATTTTTCTTCCTGTGAATGAACTATTCATATCCCCAAAAAGCAATTTCATCCATTCCAAAACAATTTTATGAATTCAACATTAATTTGACAAATAGTTTCAGCTGGGAAAGGTTTCTAAAACTTAGACTGGCATAAAAAAATACCTGAAAGAACCACTTCTTTCCTCCAGTTGTCACCAACCCAGACACAGGAACTCTTCTTAAAATGTACTCAGACCCCTATCTTCTGCCTCTAAGGAAAGGTTCCTGCACAGCACAGGGTACATTATCTAAAATTATCAGTTCAATACCTCTTCTTCATATCGTTCAGCTTTGCATAAACTGCTTATGGAACAGAGAGCTGCTCCCTGGAACAGGGGCTGGAAGCCAGGTGTCAGATCTGTTTGCTGGCTCAAAGATCCTGCCAAGTGGTCTTCTGCAATTCAACATCCAAAGAAGAAAATTAAAAAAGAAGAATGAATGCTTTAATGAACCACCACCCTTGTTCCTAAAATTTGCCTTCCTAGATATGTAGATGTTTCATGCCTTGGACCATCTCCAAATAGCATAATTGAATTCTATTTTCTCCTTTGTTTCTCACATCTGACTTATTATTCATTTATTTATTTATATTCATTTTATACAAGCTGGTAAGCTTGGATCCTAAAGAAAACTCTGATGTCACTGACATCATGAGATGAGAAGAGAATCCATTTAATCAAACAGAACTAAACACAGATAATTTTGTGATGTTGTCATTAGCCATTAAATGGCTGCCTACTTCCCTGCTGAGGTACTTGTCTTAACAGTCACTAATACAGTGACATACCTGAGGTCTGTACTGAAGGATTACCTGGATTTATTGTCCTCAGTGGTTAAATACTGATACAGAGTGATTCCATTAGGGAAACACTTTGAGTGTGGAGCTGGAACACAATGTGTAGGACTTACAGCCAGTCAGTCACAAGGAAGAGAATTTGTATTTAACATGTCTACTGAAAAAGAAAATATTAATGTATTTGGGTAACTATTTTTAAAGGAAGCCTTTCTAGGGGATTGTTTTGTTGTTTGGTTTTCAGGTTTGGGGTTGTTTTGGGGATTTTATTCACAAATTTTAACTTAACCTGAAAGAATTGAGAAAAATGCATTTTCCTGAGAAAAATGAGTCAAGGACATAAAAATGTCTCTCTGACATGTAGGAGAGAAAAGGAAATATTTCTTCTTAGCTAATCCAGGGTCACATTACGCCAAGCACTCACAACAGCTGCTGTGGAGAAAAAACCTTGTTAACAGGATGTGCTGTGTCCAGAGCAGAACCTCTTCTGATAATTTTTTAACATTGGCCCTAAAATCTTTTGAGGCAGCCACACCTCATCTTAGACTGACAGTGAGACTTCCTAGGATGATTCATTCCCTGAAGTCTGTTAAAAGAAAGTGTTATAAATATGTGTGTCCACTGACTTTTTTCTTTTCCTTTTTAAATCAAGCACCTTATTCTATGCAAATTTGGAGTCGAAGGCAAGATGCATTTCAGAAGTAATAAAGGCAGCATGCCCAGGATCAAGAAGTTTCTCAGGTGAAGAAACCAAATCTGCTTATACAAAGAAAAAAAGTCTTATCCTGCAGTGTCAGAGTAATATGTTCTTCAAGTCCTGACCATTATGCATTCAATTTATACCACTTCTTTAATCAAAGCTGAACCTGGTGAATTGCAAATAAGAACGAAAACATTAAATGTGAAAGGCCAACTTGCTCATCTATATTTTTTGTCAAAGTGACAGTTTTAAAATTACATAGGTAAAATATTTCACTAAATAGGGTTATAAATGTGTAATTCATCATGGCAGAACATTTTTATGCGGTTTAAAACTACTCTTTTATTTTAAGAGGTGAGGACGCAAAATGGTAGGCTTATTCTTCATCTTTTCATTTCGCAGTTTATTTTTGACATAGCAAAGATGCAGCACGGCTGGAAAAGCTCTTGGAATGGTATTTGTACCCTTCTCTTTCTGAGCTGTTGCTTACCAGTGAGCATATTTCAAAGGTGAGCCTGGTTAGTGTGCGTGCGTGCACAGCACAAGCCTGTTACTGGATAAGACCCTCTTTGCTTCACAAAGCCCTTGTGCTGGTGAAATAGGGACACTATTCTGCACACCAGCCCCTCTGCCCACTCCCGCCCCACACATCCCACACTCCCCACCCCCTCCTTATCTCTTTCCCCAATCCTCTAGTAAGGGACTATGTTGCCGAAACAGGAGAATCAGATTTGCTATCCCACTATTAATGGGAATTTCTGAGTAATCATTCTGCAGCATAGAGTTGGGTATACAGGTCCCCAGTGGCAACAGATTTGTTACTCTTTTAAATATGTATCTCTGGGAAAACCTAGAGGAAAATGTAAGAATTAAAGCTGAAGAAATAAGGCAAATGCTTCACTAGAAACTCTCGTTTCGTTGTCATTAACATGGAATTCTTTTTCTTCATTGCAAGTGTGAATTTGCATGCTGAGATTGCAACAAAGGATTAAGATAAAACTCCTGGTTCCGAGTTGAGGAAGAAAAACACCATTGCAAGGTCATATAGAGAAGAACATCACTGCATCCAGGTAGTCTGCTGCATATGATGTTTTTGAGAGGCTGGCAAGAGCTTGAGGCAGGATGAGGAACTGTCACAGAGAGAAAGAAAGAAGAAAGGAAAATGTGATCTGACTTCTGTTACATCCCGGGGAGATTGTCTCCAAATTCCACACCGGTACTAGGTCAACCACAAAGACAGTGACCCAGAATAATATACCTCAGGTCTAACATTAACCCCAGTGCCTCATGGGTCGTGGTTCAGAGCATTTCACCCGTGTGATTGTGAACATCTGTCAAGGAACTAATTTCTTCCTCCCATTAAGTTCCCTGGGTGTGAGATTGAGGCCACCATGGAGACCTGAGCTATAAAGTTAACCAACAGCTGTACTTTGATTTCAAGAGCTTTCAGTTGCATACTCATTCCCTATATGGCCCCTGTCTCAGAGGGCATTCACCAAAAAAATCCCTGGTACAAGAAGACTGTGAATCTCTGAGCGCTTTGACATGCATTTAGGGGCACATGATCTCAGTGCTCCTGCTTTTAACCCTCTGCAGGAAGGTGTGATGCCCAGGTCCTTCAGAAACCTGCTGCCACTCCCAAGCCACCCAATCATTTGCTGCTGACCATGCTCCTTGCCTCAGTTTCCCTTTAGTTAGGATTTAATCACAGGGGTGTTTCCCATTTCCCTGTGGCTGGACAGGAAATCTCAGGTGGACAAGATTTTCACTGTAGGTAGCAAGAGCTTTCAAAGTAAATGGGTTAACATCACGTTTTATTATGAAAGGAAAACAAAAATATTTTTTGTGTGTTTTCTGATGCTTTTTTACTTACCTCTGGTAAAAAAGCAAAACAAGCTGTGATGAGGGAGTTGCATAAACCCATAATTTGGCAGCCAATTAGTCTTTGATTTAGACAGTTGCTTTTTGAATATACTTTTTTTATTTAATGTGATTCCTTGCAGCTGAGAAATTTACATTTTAAAAAGTGCTTAATGCCAAGGCAGTAGTGGAATCCCACATTTGTCAAAGAAGTAAACTGAGACGAATTCCAGTCCTTGTTAACATCCTAGTCTAGGACTGCTCTAACAGCAAATGAAAGAGAGGGATAGAATTTTTCCTCTGCTGGTACGAGACTTGTGGGGACAAGCAGGGGAGCCAGATTCCTTGTTGTCTCTTCACCCTGGCTAGGATGGGGCATAAACAGATGTTTATGTGCACAGCAGACAGAAATACCTTCCACGTAGCTTAGAGCTACTGTGCAGATTTGTCACCAAAGGTGGAGACTGGACAGTCTAAAGCAGAACAGAAAGGAGGACATTGTGACTGTGACCTCCTCCAGGTGGCTGTCCAGAGACGCTGCAGACACAGGTGTGACACTTGAGAAAAAAAAAAAAAAAAAAAAGATAGTCTCTAAATTTAAATAATACCAATGCAGGCATCTCATTTGCAGCCTGGTTACAGTCAACTCTTTAAGCTGTGTATAGATCTAGTGGCAAGAACAAACTGCAGCTTCTGTCATAAATGCAGATGCTAGGGTTTGCTTCATTTTAAACTCAGTCATGTCAGAACCACACTGCTTTGTACTGAATACAAAAGGAGCGAAAAAATACTCCCGTTCACTCTAATGAGACCCACTGCTGGAAGGAACACTAGCCTCGCTGAAACAGAAGAAACACCATGAGCATTGAACCCTGCTAGAAATAACAGTTTCTGAATACACAGAGCTAGCCAAACAAAGATATGGCAACTTCCATATGGGTGTACATTTTGGTGAAGAATGTAGTTAGGAGTCAGCTGAGTTCTAGTGGACGTGTATTGATATCTTGAAAATCTCTCAAGAGACATTTCCATCTTCTTTTAGAGTTTTCTAACTGGAGGCCTGACACTAGAACACTCACAAAGCTTGGTCCTGGTCAAGGCCAAAGTCTTGGTTCCTCACAACTGAGGCACGTCCCACAGAGGGAACACTTGACCTTGTTTCCCATGCTTGAAAATTTTAGGGAGAAAACCATAAGTCAAACAGACATAGAGATATTTCCCTTAATAATTAGCCTGTTGATGCCGTAGGTTTTAACTTTTATATTTTTCAAATCCTGTGCTGCTAGTGTGACTCTGAAGTTTCCTGTAGCTGTTAAGTGCTGTTCTCTTATGCTAAGATAGACATAACAAAACCTCTAACTTGGTCTCCAAGGACACTCAGAATGGGAACTGTAAACCATCATCTTGGGGAGAGGGGGGCAAGCTTGGGGAAATCACATCATTGGCTGGGTTCTGGTTGGTGAATTGATGCTGATATCAAAGTGTGAAGAACTTGTGACCTGTGGACATCCATTTTGGGATCCACTGAGGCAGGACCCTCTGGAGCCCAAAGTGTGCACCTGAAGGCCTTTTAAATAAATACCTCATTTTTTTCTTTATTGCTGTCTAATCTCTGTTTCTAGCCATTTAAGGCATTACTGTCAGCTGCTGCTCTTGCACTGCTCCTCAAAGGGGAGGGAGACCTGCTGTCCTTACAGCATCCTGGATGGGGTTAGTGGGAATCCAGCTCCTGTGTGAGAAGTAAATATCAGCCTGGAGAAGAGAGAGCATCAGAGGGGCCATGCAGCAAACCCCAGCATCTGTGAGGAGATCATCAAGAAGATGGAGACAGGCTGTTCAAAAAAGTACATGGTAGGAGAGAAAGAATTTCTGAACAGGTATCAGGAAAGCATTTCTTATTCTCAGGCAAATCAACCAATGGAAGAGATTGCCCAGAAAAGGTTTTCCAGACCCAGCTAGGTAAAGCCCTGTGCAACCTAATCTGACCCCACAGCTGGCCTGGAATTAGCACTATGTTTGACTAGAAACTTTCTGAGGTCCATCCCAATCTGAAAGATTTTATAACATACCCAACAAATTCCAGAGGGATTTGCTCTTGTGATGATTTAGGAAGCAGGGCAGCACCTCAGAAGTGCCTATAGCTCTGGAGTAGAGCTATCAGCTAGGGGATTCTTTTTGTTTTGAAATTCCTTTGCAGAGACAGTATGGGGTTCACCTCTGCTAGCAGTGAGATCCTCAACATTAAATTTCCTGTCTCATCCAGCTCTGAGCCCCCTTCATAATCAAGGGGAAAAAAGGGAAATTCATCTTGTCATAACAGAGGGTCTGAAATGAGAAACTGAATAGGCACCATCACTTTGGAGGTGAAAATGTCTCTTGTCTAGTGAGATGATGTGCAGGTAAATAGCTTGAGCATGTATCTTTTGCACAACAAAACCTGAAAGAAATGAGCACAGTCCTAAATCTGAGGGAGATGCTGCCTAACTTCACACTTGCGTTTGATCAGGATACTGAGCTGGCTTTGACAGGAACTGCAGGAGCTCAGAGATGCTCTGAGGCAGGGACAGCATTTGCTAGAAGTCTGAAAAGCAGAACATGTGAGGGTATAACTCCTGCTATGATCCCCTCCAGCAACTCTGTGCAGAGTGATGCTCTGGTTAAGCCCCCAGAATTAGGCATGGGAATGTCTACACAACAAGGGCAGGGAGAGCAGGAAAATGCAATTTCAGTGAATTGGCTGGGATGGGATTTGCCAGATTAGCTCAGCACGTATAACTAATTGTGTTTATCCTGCCCAAGCAGCAGGCATCAGTGTAATGTGCCTGGAGTTGTTATGCACTGTATGTTTCTCATCCAGGTTTCCCTAATCCATCCTACACACACATCCCTTAGGGAATCTGTCTGCTCTAGGTGTAATACCCTGGTCTAATCTCTGCTATCCTTCTGCCAGACCATGCAACTCAAGCCCCACTGGAATCTCCCGTGTCTTCATGAGCTTCCAGGTGTGTAGGAGAGACAGAATTATGTCTGCTTAGTTCTGGTTAGGCATATACATCAATTTCTTATTTCTTCCAAGTTCTTATGCTGACTATTTAGGACCAATCCAAAAAAGCTGTTGGGTGTCTGCAAGAATCAGGATGTGGGCTGTAGAATGCAAAGACAAAACCTTTCCTTAGTTTCTCTTGGATTCTCCTAGCTACAAAAGTACCCACACACTTTTTACATCAAACTTCCCTCAGTGCCACACATCTTCTGGGTGTGCACAGATAAACCTTCAGTTCTGACAGAACTGATGAGCTCCATCTCATGCCCAAGCCCAATTAACATTCAGAAACCCACTCTAACTCCCTCTCAGTTTCATGTTTTTCACCTAACACACCTACACAATTAGGGTCTTTATCAAACACTGTGGTTTCCACAGCTTGCTTTGAAAAGGCACCCAGAAAAGAAGGTTTCTGTTCTGGCCCTTGCACCATAGTTACAGCAGGTCTAGATCACAGAGGGGACCTGCATTCAATCCCCACCTTTACCTGATAGGGTTAAGCCTACAACAACATCCCAAAAGAGGGTCTGAGAAGCACAGGCCCTCACACACCAGTAGCTGTCTGTTTTTAGTCCTCAGCCTCTTTCTGAAGGTTTTCCACTACATAGGAAACAGTTAACTTCAAAGGTGCTGAAAGCAGAAGGAAAGAGTGCCATGCACCCACTTAACAGAGCACCAGAACCCACATCCCTCAGGGAATGCACTCGTGTTCCTGCTCTGACACCAGTGATGTTTTTTAATGTGCACTATCCACAGAACAAGTGAAAAAGAGCTTCCACACTCCAGCACCCCGCAGTCAGGTGTTCACAGTACCTCCAAGGAGCAGTGAGACATGGATTGCAGCCTCCCCAAGGAAATGTGGGAGCTGAGCGTGGGCTGCTGCTTCTTGGGTGACTGCACAGGGCTGTTACATAAGAAGATGACACAGCTTCAGCAGCATATCTGGATCTGGAAAAAAAATAAAGACTTTAAAAAAGTGTGAGACCTCTATACCTATATACTTTGGAAGATAAGGGTAAAAATACTCTGAGAGTAAAATAACAAGTTGTGGAGTCCAAGTTCATGAAGGCATCTGCTTCCATAGTAGCATATTAGAGGGGACAAGACCAATTCCTGTGCTCAGATCAGCTCTGTTGGCTGGTTTTCAGTGCGCTGATTGTAGAGGTAATAGCTCAGGTCTTGGGAGCAACTTCACCACCCAAGCCTTTGAAAATTAATTTACATAGACAAAGCAGCACAAGAACTGTGGCCATTCTCCTATTGCTCCAGAGCTAACCCAGCTGTCTCTAGCAGGAGCTTTACCCACACCAGGTAGACACACTGGTATTCCTGGCAAATAAGTTCTGGGTGTGATTGTTAGGATCCTCAAGACACCTAGGCTGAAAAATGTTGCTCTATGAAAAACACTTTTCATTGATCTCAGGGAAGCCAAACCTACTTTTCTGATTTCTTGCTCTAGAGAGAGCACAAGCATCCAAAAGTGAAATCAGTGTTATGAGGCGGTAATTTTCTTTGCACCCCTTTTTACTCACCTCTGTAAATATATTTAAAAGGGTTCACAGGGACAAAAAAATGACAGGTTTATGATCTTAGGCCGAAAATATCACAGAATTGAAAAATATCCTTGTCATATATTTTTAAATCAAAACACATTTCTCTATTTTTGCCTTTTAAGTATTCTTATATGTTAGAATATTTTTTTTTATTGCCACTACTTGGAAATAGTTTTTAGAAGTGTGCTCTTACTCATTTATATTTTGCTTCTCTTTTTATTAATGGTTTTAATAGACTCTTACTTTCCTGTATATTTCTGCTTGTAATTTAATAAGATGAAACAAATGCTTAAAACAAAAGTCCTTTTTTCAGCCAGCAATTTTTATTTTTGTATAATATTTTACATATAGAAGACTTAAGAAAAAAATAAATGAAAACGCTTTTGCAAGAAGCAACACAGAGCATTAAAGCCTTTGTTTTTTTTTCCATAAATAGCCCAAATCTGCCATCTACTGATAAAACGTAGAATTTAATGGAAGCAGCCACTTAGATTTTTCGTGGAAAAAGCGTGCTTACTTTTCAGCCGTGCAAAAACAGTGCCATCTAGTGGAAAGTCCCAAGACTACGCAGGCAAAAATATATATATATATTTATCAAAATATCTATTGCTGCTGGCTGCACAACAAGCTACTTAGCCATTTTGGAATGTATTCAATAGGCTTAGTGTCCTGTGACTCCATACAAATCTTTGCAGCTATCCTCTGAGGTGACATATAAACCTCTACACTTATTTGTAGTTTATTTTAACAGTAGCAAAAAAAAAGACACTCTGCAAATTGCTTTTCAGGTTAAATGCACCCTTTATTCTTGCTTATTTTGTACTTTTGGTTTTTTGCTACTTTTATATTCCCCTTACTGGATCATCTAAACTTTCAGGGATTTTGGAAGGATAAAAATATTGATTTTTAAGCTTGCTTTAAAAGGAGAGAGAACTAGCTCTTTTTTTACAAAAGCAAATATAATTTGTAGTGTCAAATGATCTATACTTTGTAGTACGTCACAATAATAAACAAAAGACATAAAAAACACCTCCAGTTTTGCTGAGTTTCATATTTCTTCCACCATTTGCTGAATAGTGCTTCCAAATCACAAATGCATCCTGTCAAGCTCAGTAAACAAGAAGAGAGTAATTTTTATTTGTACACATACCACGTACCAGGCTTTCAGATACATTGTTAAAAACAGGGAAAGGGGGCATTGCCATAGACAAGGACTGCCCCTGGGACTCAGTGCCTAAGTGCCTGAAGAATCAGGTAGTCAATTGCTGGGATTTTCAGATTCTTGCCTTCAAAATTGCTTTTAACGTTTGGGCCATCTTGCTTAAGGGCAAACAAATTCAGATTCAGGTCTGATGATACAGATCTTTTAAATGTAGTGTGGTAATGATTCCTACTGCAGTCCAACATGCAGGCAGACTTCTACACTTGTGTTGACTTAGAGGCAGATGAAGAGTTCACATTGTTCCCTAGCGTGCCTCTGATCAGAAAAAGAGGTTCACTGCTCACAGAAGAGTGGTGTGAGCTCCATTCTGTATTTGAGACAAGAAACGACCTTTCTACTCTGGGTTAACTTTCCTTAGCTTCAGGCTTGCAAAGATTACCAGATGCTCACATCTCATCCAAGTTCCTGAGGGTTCTTCTAGTAGTTAAGAAAATAAATGGGTAATTTTGACACATTTTCTTCTAGAATTTAGATACCTTCTCCTTCCTGTCAAAGTGAATTGAGTCACAAGGGCACTTTCTACCTCTCCTCAACTACAAAAGGGTGTAGAAGTTGTACTCAGAGGTAAACAGCTCCAGGCAGTCACAACAGATAAGGTGAAACTGTTCCTGTATAGAACTGGGCTTAGACCTAATTCTTGTCAGGAAATTATATTCGTTTTGCTCTTAACAAGTTCTCATCATTAGCCTGGGCAAGTTCCACTATTTTCCAAAATCCTTCAGTACTGTGCATGAGGGACAGTCCAGTTAGATGCTAGACAGAAAAGCTGGAGTCTATATTTTGGTAATCAGTTTATATGGATACAGAAAAAAAACATGATAGGTCCCTTAGTAGGAATCACCCAACACGTTGAATGTCCCTGAGATCTCAGTGGGAAAGTCAAAGGGGAATATTAAAAAAAAAAAAAAAGGCATTTTATCTTAACATTAAAAATAACCCGCATGCAATAAAAAGCAAAAATTCATCTTTAATTCCAGCATCAAAAAGACTTTTCAAGCTCACAGGAACTGATAAAATTGTGTCATTTAAACAAGTGTGATGCCTCAGTAATACAGATGGAGATATGTGGAGCAAGAGATTGTGTGGCCATGGGCCTTCACTCCCATGGAAAGCCCATCAGCTTCTGCAGAATCCAAGAAAACAATTCTGCACTGAGCACATCAGGTAGGCAGATTAATGCAATAGACACTCACTAGGAATTTGTCATGCATTTGTTGGCACTGGTGACAACAGCATCAAAGCCATTGAAAATGTGGTCTCACAAAGAGTTCAGAAGGCACTGGTGGAACATGCTGGTCAAAAAACAGTAGAGGTGAATGGCATCAGCAGTCAGTAGTTCAAAGAGGAGGGATGCTTTTATATGTAATTGTAATACCAAAAGTGGGAAGGAAAAAAACCATTCATGGTTACACTCGGACTACTCACACAATGTTCCATCAGAAGACTGTTGTGCAGAACATACACCACTAAGACACTGGAGTGAGTTATGGCTGTGTCCAATATCAGGTGATTAGCCCTGAAATATAAGAAAAATCTGACCAGAGCTCCAGCCCTTCCAAAATACTTGCTTGCTGCCGTGAGCAGTGCAGAAAATCACCCATCTGATAGACCCTTTTGGGTAGCCAAGACAATGCAGCTAGCTTCCAGCCTCTCTTCAGTGACCCTCGGGGACTGACAATTTGTTTTAATCCAAAGTGCCAACAGAAGCACAAGTTTGGAGGGAAAACAGCCTCAGCGTGGGGGATCTTAAACCCTACAGGCTTAGAGGGCATTCCAAGCACTGTGGACTGCCCAGCAGTGAACACGAAGGACCAGCTTCCCTCACTGTTCACATTGCACCACTGGATGGGTAGAATGCAAGTCTTCGGGCCAGAAGGAGAACAAGCAATGAAGACTCCGAGCTTCATCCGAGGCGAGGCATAATGAGTAAAACAGTGCTTTTCATCCCTTGCTTTCTTTCTTACCAGCCACCACCATCATCCTATCCTGTCTAATGCGCAGTCTCAGAGTCAGCTTTGCTGCATTTTCAACAGCTGTCACACTTTCACCTGTGCCTCCCCCATGACCATGAAATGACTCCCAAAAACTTTAGGAAGACTTCTTTGCAGCTGATTTTCAAGATTCCCTCAGTCTTATTGTCCCTTTGTACTTCCCATTTGTCTTTAATCACCTCTTCTTTTTTGTGCAGAATAGTCTTTGGGAAAGGGCTGCCTTTCTGCTCTGTGCTTGTATTGCAGGCAGCATGTATGAATTCATGTCTCTGAGCAGAGCTCCCGGGAGTATTTGATGAATCTATAGATACAAAATTACCATTCTGGACATTATGGAAACATCAAGTTCATTCATATCTGTTGGAGACTCTGAGATGAAAAGAAAGTTAGTACAGAACCAAAGATGTAGATAGTCTTCTTTCAAAAACTGGTGTTATCACCTCTCTTGCCTTCAAAGTACTTTCGCATGAGAGAGAGAGGAACGACAACAGACTCCACAAAATTTTGCTTGGGGCCAGCTTATAAAATAAAAAGGTGAAGCATTACAAAGCTGAGCAGGTCAGAGTAAAGACAAATCATTCCCGTGGTGAGTAGCTCCTTGCAGAATCAAAATTCATTTGGAAGCATCTTAGCATTGAGTTTTCAGGGCCCTGTATTGACAAATGAGACTACCAGCAGCAGACCCAGGGCTGGAGTTTTATAAATGTTCACCGTTCCTCCTGTTTATTGAAGCTTTGCTCATGCATCTAAATGACAGAACTAGAACTTGCTTGCCATTTTAGGACACTGCTGCCTGTATTTCAAAAAATACTTCTATGGTGACCTTGATCAATCAGTGTGCCCCTATTCAGTACTTTTATCTAATGATAAGTATCACAGAGGAAAAAATAATGGTACTGAATCGGTGACAAAACTACCACTGCCTTGCAGTGCCTTTGGATTTTTTCACGCACATCTGCTAAAATCACAAGGAAAAGCAAAGTATTGGCAAACAAAAAGGACTATGATTAATCTTCTGTTTTCCAGTGTTAACATGATGCGCTGTTGCTACTTTGCCTGTGTTAATTGTAATTAAAACCCCCTCCTTTTTCAGCTTTCTTATTTGAAAAACATATTAGCACACAAGGGAATATTTGGACGATGCATGTACAAAATGTGTTAAATGTACAGTAAATGCAATTGGGGCTTTTGAAATAAATTTGGCATGTCAAATATTTTTAACTGATTATTTTTTCACCTGGTGTAACAAGTTAGGTGTTGTACCACACACAAATACTCTGTGATTCACTGAGTTTATATAATATCCATGTGCTTAGCACTGCTTATTTGAATAACAGTTCCACCCCTGCAACAAAACCTGCAACTTTCAAAAATATCTGTTCCCACATTAATTTTTCACCAAATTTACCTAATGCAAGTGAGACTGTTTGAAGACCATGGCAGTCTAATAAAAATATTTATAAGAACTAGTGATCACAAAATAATAGTTTAAGGCATGTTGAATTTTAATTTTGCCAAATCTTACAGTAGGCAAAGATATACAGTGTAGCCTACTTCAAAACTTTTAATTCCAGACACATTTTGCACAAAAAGAGAAGCATGAAAATTTATTTCTTCTGCTTTCCCTGCCAAAGAAAAAAAACCCCAACGCTGAAAGTCTTTTTCAAATCTTTTTTGATTAAAATAGGGTCTTTCACATTTTCAGTTAAATCATAGCGTAGTCAGAGTGCGATTCCTTTAAATTTGGATTACAATATAAGGTTCATAAGCAAAAAAAAATACGGAATCCCTGTTTTATTTTTAAATCTCAGCACAAAATTAATAGTGAAGATACCGAAGAATCTCTGTTATACCAGACATTGAGGTGATAGTCTTGGACATGCTTTTTTTAGACATCTTCATTCAGGTTCTGTGTCATCTTCAGAAGATGCAACTGCTGTTGCACAATTGCTTTCTCACATCCCTCTGGGGCAGGTGTGCTGCAGTGAGCAGATGGTGGAGGTCCCAAACAGAAAGTCAATGATTTCTGCTGCCTCTGATTGACTTCTGCTAATTGATATGGTACCTGCAACTGAAAGCCCATAAACACCATCAGCCCTGAGAGTGATGTATGGTTTCTGAGTCTTGAGCCTGCATCTCTCTCCAGCACTGATTCCCAATCTTCAGGTACCCAAGGCCATTTGAAGTTATCCTGGGGATTTCTACTTCTAAGGATTTTTGTATCTTCCGAATACAGTGCTGAAACTGGTGAGAGAACTGGGAAAGGCCCATGCAGAATTTGGACAATTCTGTCTATATCAAGTTCCTAGGGACACCTGTAGGACCTTACAGAGCTCAGACTCTGCTCCCCAGCAGAGAGCTCCTGCATACCACTTTACCAGGTGTAATGAACAGGCCATTCCTACCAGTGCCTGTAAGAATCCTTGCTCTGGAAGAATTTGGTAAGAACTCTAAATTACGTCTATAATAACCAACTAAAAAGGAACAGGAAGCAGTCCTGACCCCAAGACCAAGGATGAAGTTCGCAGTGCTTTTGATTAGCCTCTTACAGAACAGTCCTTCAGAGAACTGGAGCACTCTCAGACAGACCCAGAGAGGAAGCTAATAAATGTGGATAATCAAGGTTCACTTCCTTAATTAGTTTTCAGGCACTCTTTTTTATGCCATCCCTAAAAGTTGTCCTTTTATCAAGGAAACGTGGAAAAAGAATAAGCATCTCACGCAAATTAATTTGAGGGTCAAATTGTCTTCCCACTCATTGGATTAGAAAAAGCATGCCAGAAGTACATGTGTTTGTTCGTATGTAGGACCATGTTCAGAAGTGTTTTGAAGCAGCCACAAGGTCAGGGCTAAACCTCCCGTGTGATATTAGCAGAATCTGCCTCCTAGCAGGTCCTGCCAAGGCTGTGGCATGTAGTATGTGCTGAGACATACAGAGCTGTCAAGACTTGAGCACTTCCACAAATGCTCACCAGCAAAAATTTACACACCAGATTTAAGCAGAAGAAGAAGAGATCGAAACTACAGATTTGAGTACATGCATCCCCTCTGTGAATCTGTCCCTCTGCTTTCATATTGCAAGTACAGTAACCTTCTTCCCTCTCTGCTTATTAAGATCCCTAATTATATTAAAGCCCATCATCACTTATTCATGAAAGCATCTCTTTAGCACATCCAAAGTGACTGATCCCCAAGGTTAGAGTTACAGTGACAGAGAGGAACGTGTGTGTTTTCACAGAAGCACTCTCTAAATGGGTTTTCTTTTCCAACTTTTTCAGTGAGCAAGGTCAGTTCTATTGGTTTTGTTCAGCTGGAACCCTTTAACAGTATAAAATTAGATTGTGTAATGTATATACTTTGCCACCTGATCTCCAACCTGAGTATACCACCTAGCTCCAGTGATTTTCTTTAATGAGGTGGAAATGTATATAACTGTTTTAAATATGCAGGCTAACATTTTCCTCCATCTATAATTATGCAAATCGTTATATAGTTGTCTCTGCATGACAGAATAACATCTTATAGAGGCCCTGTTAAAATTCACTGAAATAATCTACACAGATGGGTATGATTTTAGAGCAAATACAACACAGACTCATTAATTAGTTACAAACCACCACCACCATTTCCTAGTAATCTGGGTGACACGGACTAAGGCATGTAGTGTGTAATGATATAATTTTGTGTTTGCAGTAGATGACTGAAACATTCTCAAACAGTTAACAAGATCAAAAGTAACAAGAAAAGTTACAAGCTGTTATTATTTTTCAAGACTTAGAGGAAATAACATGTATTTTTCACATACACTTGATTTTAAGACAATAACCATAACCATCCTTTAGCATTTTACAGGATGTTTTCTTTTGAATTCCACTTCATTTAATTTTAATTACCATATTTTAGAAGGAATTTATTGATAAACAATTTTATAAACACTGGCATTCAAAAAACAGCATCCAGAATTTTTAAATAAGTTCCATGAGTTCCAATTAGAGCTCACATGAAGTGTGAATTGGTATCTCACACCTCCTCTTCCAGCTCTTGCTTCATTTTTCTCTATGAGACAACTCATAGTCCTTCACAGGCTTCAGAAAATCCTAAAGCAGAGTCGCCCAATGTCAATGTGAAGGAAGAAGATACCTGCAATGGCTCTTTCCTGGCAATGGAAGAAACATCATCTTACAAGAAACAGGGACTCTCACTGAAGGCAGAAAAACTAGCCACAGGAGAACTCCTTTTCACCATGCCCTCAGTAGTTGTATTTTCTACTTTACCCTTTTTGGACATGCTGATCACCTTTTCCCATTAAGGAAGGATACACTCACAAGGGTTGCTGGAGGAAAGAGTAGCCGGCCTATGATTCATACTTTGCTGTGGCTCCATGTCTTATCTGTGTGCTCTATGACCTGGGCAGGCCATAAAGAGGAGCCGTAGATTCTTCTTCACTCATTTCTGTTATTAAAAGATAAATTCACAGATTCTCTCACCCTACCCCTTGGCCCCTTGACTCCCTGCCTCCTTTGCCCTTCATAAAGTTCACAGGCTTTATTCATTACCATGCAAACTCACATGTTTTAGAGACCTAACCCTTCTCTTTTCCCTTTTTTCCCCTGATGTGCTTCGGGCCAGGACAGGGTTAATTTTGCAGTAGCTGGAAGGGGGCATGGCTAAGACAGGGAGCTTATTGTATACCACCTCATGTCATTGCCGGGGGCAGGGAGAAGGGACGCTTTTTTCCCAGGAGAAAGAGTTCCGTGGGGTCGAGCAAGTGTGGCAGAAGGAGTAGTCGGGGTGGGATGGCTCCAGCTGTGGTTTTGTCAGGTCAGGCTTGGGGAGAGTTTTGCGTGTGAATCACTCTCTCTTTTTTACACTTTTGTTGTTTATATTGCTGCTGCTACTGTTCATTTTTCTCATCTCATTGGTGTTTCCAGTAAATTGTTTTTATCTCAACCAGTGACCTTTGCTTTTTGTGCCTCCAGTTGGAAGGGGGAGGGGGAGCAGCACGTGGTTTCGCAAGAGCATTAAACTGGAGAATACCTAAACCGCAACATTCCCACTTCAGGTTCTCTTATTCCTGCACACACCTCCTCTAGCCTATCCCTAGCCAGTCTGGTGAACTCTAAGGGCCCTTAATTTCACAGCCACCTTCAATAGAAGTGCCATTTGAATGAACATGACATGCCTATCCATGCGACAAACATTCGCACAAGCACAAATACACATCAGGCATGTAAATGCCCTCAAAATGCATGCAAATAATTTCTACATTGACTAAATTTTATCTGCACAGTTTTCAGGGCCATTCAGCAAGCTCCAGGCTGTGAGGAAATCTGCACGCTTGGAAGGAGGGACATGCTCCTTGTGCACCCACCAATTCAACAAGAAACATGAGCAGGGGAAAGAGGCAGGACACTAATGTCTGAGGACAGGCTGTTTCTGAGGATGAGATGCAAGAAAACACAGGAAATGGAGTCTGCACATGGGGCACTTACCCTGTTCCTCATACCACATAATAGAGCCCAAATATTCAGTGGATAAGAGTCTTGAACCTGAGTCATCTTGATCCCTAAATTAACATGACAACTGATCCCATTCCTCTGGTCCACTAAAAAAAAAAAAATCTAACTCTTTTTACAATTTTTAGGAGCCCTTTTCCTGGGGAAACAAGAAAGAGAAATGCCTGTGTCACTGACCTACATTTAAAAAAAAAAAAAGTGCAGATTCTTACCTCCAAACTACCTAATAGTCTCATAGTCCAGTCACACAGTTGGGATGTGAAAAACACACATGTTAAAAAAAGAAAATTGCTGTAGAAAGAAAAGAGAGTTCTGTTTGGTTTTTAAGGCACAAAATTTCGTGGGACAGGAAAATCGCTTCTCACAAAGATGTATTAATTCTGCCCTTTGTGGAGAAAAGAAAAATCCCAGAGGTCAAGTAGAAGAGAATATGCCTCTAGCTTCAGGAAAAGGAACACGAACTTAATGGAGATCTATTGGAGGACACTGGAGTCTGCTTCAGAGAGACAAAGGCTACAAAGAGAGAGCAGTCTTTCTAATGAGAAACTTCTGCTCATTCTCTGAGTGTCAGGGACTTTGCCTTTGACATGCTATTCCTCTTCCTTCTGCTCATTCAGGCCAGGTCCACTGTGCCACTCTTCACAGCTTTAATAGCTATCTGCCCTGGACATCGTTAAAAGTGCTGTGGCTTGAGGCAGTAACAAGTCTTGAATCTGTTTATTAATGATAGTAATCCACAAACATATAAGTTGCATTTTGCCTGGAGGCTTTCTGTGTCTTAAAAACACATTTGAGGATCATTTCTGCTTTAAGTTTCTGATTATGACAAGTCCTATTAAGTCACAGGAAAATATAACTTGCACATTGCAATGGTTATTCAATGGTTAATGGGTGCCCTCCTGTTCATGAAACATCACTCTATAAGTGCCCTCCTCACTGTAAAACTTACATAGCTCCAAAGCTACTGATGCAGCCAGCTGGAGTAACAGACTCCTCAAAAGTGACAGATTTAAAGGAAGAAATAGTAGCAGCTTGCTAGAGGCAAGTTATTTTAATATAATGCAGCAATGACAGGTCTGTACATTCAATCATGAAGCTCCTGATTTTCTCATCAGCACTGGAATTCCCACTGGAGTTAGGGATTTGGGTAAATGCTGTTTAACATTACCCCTCCTGGCTGTTGAGCATACCTGCCAGGTTCATGTTGGGAGCTGTGTTTATAACTTTCCCAGTTACTTTAAACAAAACACTAAATAATTGCATGCATGAGAGACAGGCCTCAGAAGAGTAGCTGATATAGGTTTTCCAGGACATTTTTCTGCTCTGGCATTTTCAGCATGGTTGAGACACACTGATTGCACATTCTCATCCTTGTCTGCCCAAAAAGAATTCTAACTCTTAAATACTTCTCTGGTGCCTCTCAAATATAAGCACAGCTATTTATTTAACTAACAGGCACCGTGGTCAAAGAGACAACAGAGTCCAGGGCTTTGGTTCTTGAGTTTTACAGATTTATACAACTAATCACTAATCCCACCATGATTTGTTTTGCCAAGCAGACTACACCTTGGCTTGCACACCAGAGGATGTATGTTTGGGAATCTCTTCATGTAGGTCACGCATGTAAGGTCATTTAAAAAATATTAAAATTCCCCTATATTTGAATGGCTAATCAGAAAGAAAACAAGGTGTTCTTAAAAAAATAAATCACTGTGGCTTTCTCCTCCTGCAGCTCTTAGAAACAATTTTTGATAAGTGATAGTATCTTTGAGATATAGCACTCTCAGACAAATCATGAAGTGCTCCTTTCTCAGCAAGCCAACCTGTGGATTTCTCTGTGTGTCTCCTACCTGACTCTCTGGTTTCAAGGGAGCCAGTCCTTTGTTTCCGTGGCCATTCAGAATTCTCTTTAACTAATTATTTTCCTCAGAAGCATCATCACATTTCTATTGATTCTTCCTCTCAACTCCTTCATAAAAACTGAATTAGACTCATCATTCCAGGTGTCCTCCCTCTATGTCCAATGCAAAAAGAGAAAAACAAATTACTGAGAAGTCCTACAAGTTAGACAGGTAGAGTCCATATTGCTTTTCCTTTGATTTCTGCAGTACAGACCTGTTTACCTGAGCCTGTCACTCCGAGCTTTCTTAGCAGATTATTCCAAGAAAACTTTGTTTGCAAAACAAGATTCATCTCACTCATTTTTTCCTGCCAGATTTAAGACAAGATGCACTTTGTATTTCTCCCCATTTTTTTTAAATGCTGCAGATGCTGACTAAAGGCAGTGTCTACTGGACACTGGACACTGTACTATGTACTTTGTAGAAAACAACAGCTGGTTAGACAAAACCCAAACTGGATGATCAGAATATTCAGAGTCAAATATGGGGCTTCAAGTTGGAGTACAAGCCTTGTGGGGTACAACCCTTGCAACACAATGAATTTACTGGCAGGGAGACGGGAGAGAATAGAGGGTTTGAACAAAGTTTATGTCTGGCCATGTTATTCCCAGGAGACAGAGTGTGAGGCAGAGGATATGAGGACAGGATCAACATGACAGGGACAGGTGAATGTGAGCATGAGAGAGTAAGCAAACTCAAGCTGGAAGCTGGAGATTGACCTTTGTCCAGAAATTTACAAGACTGGATGATGTTCTGAGCATTAAAAATAAATCCCAAGTCAATAAAATAATATAATAGAATGCAGCAAAATACAATAAAAATACAATGGAAGGCTTTTATCTTTAAAAATTATTGTGGCTTTTGAAGTCTGACTTGCAAATTACTCTTTATAACTTTTTGAGGATGGTAATACCACACCTCTAAGAAAAAACTCAGTTTAAATCAAGAAATATGTTTTTGACCGTTGTTGAGAAATGGGAGGGGAAATTTACACTAATGGCAAACACAGGGAAAAAAAGGAAAAAAGAAAAGAAAATCCACAAGCTGGGAGGGAAGCTATTGCTTGGCTGTCACTGAGCTCAGATTGCAAATATCAGTGAGAAGGGTCTAAGCTCTCTCTGCTCCTGGCCCTCTGTGTTCCATTACATAACAGAGAAAGCTGTCCACATCTCAGCAGGGGACTCAGCAAATTTGACACAAGATCATGTAAGCTTGTAAGTTTCTATCTCCACTTCCATCTGAGATGAAATATTGCTTTGCACTGGTGCCCTTAAAAATGGAGAAAGCACACAGATTACCATTTCCAGTCACCATGGTCTTTTTTTAGCACATTTCAGGCTTGTATATCTGGTGCTAAATCCATTTTAAGGAGTAGAATAGGAGGGAGATTGTAGACTGCAATTGTAAGACATTGATTTGTCTCTTGCTGTTGTAAAACCTGATGACAAGGAAAATAATGTTCTTTCTTTCAGTCCTGCATTCCAACATCCTAAGATGCCTGGCTACTCTTTGCTTTGCTCCTGTGTGAGAATAATGACAATTAAATTTGAATATCCTGGGTTAATATCTAGTCATCACATGAACCTAGATGAACTATCACATGAACACAAATTAATACCCAGCAGAACAGCAGCCTCCAAAATGTTTATATACTATAAATAAATAGATATTAATGTATCAGACTGTAAGTAATCAAACACCATCAACCTTAATGTCAATAATTCTTTTTTATTTATTACTTAATCTGATTTCTTTCCGGCCAAACAGGCTGACACAGAAAGCATCCATTCCTTTGTGCTACTGGAGGTTAATATCACACATGGGACTCACTTCACCTGAATTTGTCTATCTAAAAGTTAGTCTCAGATATTTGCCTAAGTTTCATCAGCTGAGAATCTGAAAGATTCCTCTAATCTCCCTTCAATATTTATGTACAGTTCTATTGAAGAACCTCTACTCCTTTGAGAGGGAACATGAGTGACTAGGTAAAATTAAGGTAATCATAAAGGGACTAATGTTACCTGAGATTAAGCCCTCCATACTTAAGATAACTTGCCCAGTACCTATCAAATTCTCTCGCATCCAGGCTCTCCCTTCAAACATAGTGCAGCATTGGACATTTCAGTCTCAACAACCACAGGATGTTGAACTAGAGATGTCCAGAGATGCCTGAAAAGCTGAATTATGCTGTGATCCTATGCTTTACTGACACTGGGAGATTCTGATCTGTTGACCTAAGAAGGAAGTCAACATCCCATCTTAGAAAATCCTGTGTCCTTAACACCTCTCCCTTTTTGGTTCTACGCCTTAAAATTCATCTATTTTTCAATAGAGAGGGAGACATCCAGAATTACTAAACCTTGCAAAAATCAAACTCTGTCCCTAAAAATCTTTTTCATGACCATAACCAACTGTTCACATTCACTGTACTGCAGCTCAGTGTGCAACCAGAACACTCCCTCACCAAATGAAGAGCTGTGGGAGGTAATAACACATTTGAAGCTTCCACATGCTTCCAAGATAAAGTTATTTAGCATAGATGCCTTTGTAATTTTGATGCATTAGGAAAAGTCATTGTTTGGTAGAGCTCAGACTCTTGCCTTCACCTGTGGGAAAAGGTGGCCAGCTGCCAATTTCCATCTGCTGCCTCTTGAATGGTTCAGAAAGACTGGCTGACTCACAATCTCTTTTTTTTTTTTTTTTACCTTGCCTTTTCTCCTTTATTTAGCTAAATGCTTTCTTTAATTGTTCCTTTCACTTGAAAATAAAGACAAAAAGGAAGCTAACAAATGTTCTCTACAAGGCTAACTTTGTAAGAATGTGCTGGGGCACATTCATCAGTTGCTTTAAATAAATTCATACAGTCTGGCTGTGCTTTCGACAAAGCTAAGCATGGATTAATGTTTTTTTATTCAGATGCTGTAGTGTCTCCCTGGACTTCTGAAACATTGTTTAAATGTACATTGCTAAGTAGATGAAGTCTGTAACTTTTCAGCAAAAGCTGTGTAATACACATTAATTATGCAATTACTGTCTTGGGTCTGAATTTGTATAAGCAATCAATTTACTTAAGTTCTTTCTGCACCATTATTGACCAATATGCAGATATACATTACACATGCATGCAAAATAGTATTATAGATAAATTAAAGGCAGATCTTGCAGAATTTCCTATTCTGCTTGCACAAAACTTTTGAACATTAAAACTTACTTCACTCAACCAGGAAATTTTTGTTTAAAATTTTATCTACCATTTTAGCATCAAATATTCCAGAAAATCTGACAAAAGAAGAATCGACTTAGAATAAAAATAGTGAAAAATGGGGGAATTGTGGTTTTATTGTAGTCCCAGGACAGACTTTGTCTTCTAACAAGAGTCACTAGGATGCTATTTTCATCCTAGTTTATATCCAAGATATTGAAATTTCTGTGACTTTCTTTTGGAAGCCATAACCCTTTAAATGTGGACAATTTCAATGCTATGACAAAAGTACATAAAGACCTCAGTAACAACCAGTGCTCCCCAGTGCATTGCAAAGCCCGAGTCTGCCTTGTGAACAGGCACAGTGGAATTTCTCGCTCCTGCTTTGTTCTGCATGAACATGCTGGGACATGTCCTCCCTCAAGTAACCCTACACATAGGGCATACCCCACACATGCCTCTTATTCCCAAGAAAGATCTGATCAACTCACTGCCAAGACCACTAACTCTGAGACTAGACCTTATCTGTTTTACCCCCTTTTATTGAACAATGAATGCTCAGCCTTTAATGATCACTAAATGCTTAAATTTTGGGGGGGTTATTTGAATTAGAAGCATCTTACTGGGTGGTGGGACATGTGGCTTCAATTTCTTACTAGCAGAGGAGCCACAGAACTCACAGGTAGCCAATGCTCATCCTATGCTTTCAGCTAAATCTTGCCTGTTAGGCAACTTGCCTGTCAGGAGCACCACAGGACACTTGTTATACAAAATGTGGGAGCCAAGCTTGTACAAAAGGGTGCAAAAAGGACATGGTGGTATGGCTAGAGGAGCATTTTTGCACACACATGGGTGCTGGGGTTGAATTTCATGTGAATAAAACACAACCTACAGATGAGCTGGTTTAGGACTGAAGCCCTGGAGATTTTTGCATCTACAGAAAATCTCTGGCAGAGGGATAAATTCAAAGCTTGACACCAACCCAAGTGTTCCAAGAGGACCAGGGTCACAGAATCACATAATTAGAGAATATCTCATGTTGGAAAAGACCCGTAAGGATAGAGGCCAACTCCCTGCTCCTCACACAACCATCTAAAGATAACCACATGACTAGGAGCATTGTCTAGATGCTCCATTAACCCTGACAGGCTTTGTGCCATGACTAGCTCTGGTTTAAATTTTTTCTCATCAAAGGTGCCTGGGGACAGGGACTGGGGAAGGGGAGCATTAGCTAAGTCTTTTTAAGAAACTTTTTGGAGTTCAGTAATGAGTTAGGCTGCCAATGCAGATGTAGCTCTAAGAGAAAAGCACAGAAACAGAGAAAAAGAAGGAATATATTTGCAAATAAAATTCATGTTTTAGCCATTCCATTGTGGCCAATTTTTTCTCATTTTTGATAAAAATAGGAAGAGAGAGAACAGGTAAGGATATCTGAGAACTAAAAACTTCCACTGTGAATGGAAATGCTGGTATAGTTTGCTTCATATTAGGATAATATTCAGGATCTGAATATATAAGAATTATTTTTAAAATTCCCTGATAGAGAAGATCTTTGCCTCCTATCCAGCACACAGCATAATAAGGCCCTTGCTCACAGAGCCACATTTCCTAAAACTAGATTACTTGTAAAACCTATTGCTCCCTCAGGTAAGGAAAATTTTAAAGCTTTTCAAGTGGCAGAATTAGCAAGGCTACTTGGTAGTGTTTCTTCTCCTAGGAGACTTCTCAGCTGTTGCTTCAGCCTGGCAGCGCAGATGAAAGAACAGCAGAGGAGAGAACAGATGAGGGACTCTACAGGCGGGGGTAAAAGGATCATTTTCACACCATTCACAAGGATTGGATCCCTCCACTGCACAGGGAGCTAAAATTAGCCTACTCTACAGGCCTTCAACTTTTCAAGCATTTCTAACAACTCACAGACTCGAATCATGCTTTACAGAGCTGTAAGAACCACCCTTACTGAAATTCTACTTGAATTGCTAAAGAAAGAAGTAGAAGAGTGTTAGGATGTTAGCTCTTCCTCTGCTTTTTTCTTTTTCCCACTAGCTCCTTGCAGAAGTTCCCTCACAGCAAGGTAAAGCTTTGATTTTTTTCCTCCCTCCCTGCTTCTTATTGTTCTGGTCTCTGCCTCTTTCTCCAAGTGAGATACCAAAAAATCAAGAAGATTTATTGGTGTAAGTTGTGATCAAACAATCACATTTCAGATCTCAGAAAAGATGAACTGAAAGCCCTATTCAAAAAGTCATTTGACCAGATTTAAAAGAACCTTAATGAGAAGTTTTATTAATCAACAATTAATGAACATTATCATAAATATTTTGACAAAATGGCATGCATGAAAGTTCATCTGTTCTAGCAGCAGAAGCAAAATCAGATTAAAATCTTAATTAAAATATGAAGAAGAGGGTTTTCATGATCTTCAACACACTGAAAGATTCCTTTTTTTGAAAATCAGTCTCCCTCTTGCTGTCACATTACACTATGTTGTTAATGAGCCCTTTCGTTTCTCTGTGCACAGCAATACATTTAATCTTAGCTGCATATTTTAAATGATTGATGTTCCCCTAATTACATTTTATGATATATTGTGCTGTGTCACCTCTAATGAGTAGCAAACATGACATTACCTCACTAGTACTGAACCACAGAAATCAATAACTGACATTTATTCAATGAACTGCAAATTGTGATTCACTAGCTTCTCTTTGTGTTGAGTAAATTCGAAGTGTAATTAATTTTCATGCATATTACAAACAGAAAATGCCTGTATGGGCTAACTTTAAAAGTGATTTGCTCCTTCCTTGGCTAATTACAGCACAGCAAAAACTCTCAAGCTATCATTCAAAGGGCTGAGAAAAATCAATGGCTTGACAGAAGTCATCTCCTTAGATGGGTAGAACATGGTTTACACTTTTGAGAACACTTCAGAGCCATTTTCTAAGGCATGTCTCATTGAGTGAAGGTGGTATCATTTGCAGACAATCTTGTCTTCATATATTTTTTGTGCACAAGAATAAGAAAGAATGCCTTTTTAGTTTTCCCAACAGGAAACAAACACCCAACTTTAAGAAATATATAAGTGCCTTTTTCAAAAGAAAAACATTGTCAAGTGTCATCCAGAACTTTTAAGAGAGCTGACTCACTGCAATTCACACGCGGTGGTTTTGCTTGCAAGCAACATCAAAGTTTAAAAAACTAGTTATTGTTGTGCCTTTCAAAACTTCTGCCTGTGGCTTTAGTTAGCTTGTGAATTCTTTACTGAAAATGTCCACTCAAATCAGAGGAGAGTACCAGAAGACTTTATAGCTAATGCCCTCTTTGCACACCAGTTTTAGACCAGAGGGGTAGAAATCGATCAAGTGTTAAAGCTGAAGGCTCTGAAATTCATACCCAAGGATTGTGGGTCACTTTAGGAAGGATCAGTACTGTCCTTTGCATTAAAGCAAAGCTCCTTTTGCTTGGGCATATAGTGATAGGACAAGGAGGACTGAACTTGATTTAGACTGAAATAGGGAAGAAATTCTTCACTGAAAGAGTGGTGAAGCACTGGCACAGATTGCCCACAGAAGCTGGGGATGCCCCATCCCTGGCAGTGTTCAAGGCCAGGCTGGATGGAACTTGGAGCAACCTGGTCTAGCCTGGTCTAGTGGAAGGTGTCCCTGACCACGGCAGAGCAGGTAGAACTAGGTGGTCTTTAAAGTCCATTCCAACCCACACCATTCTATGAATCTATGATCTATGATCCGTCCATTTATTTTTCAATTAATCACATTAACAAACCTCATTTATATAATGAATTATCCACTGCTCATTCCTCAGAGTTGCATCAAGTTCAGTGATTCAGAGGAGTGAATGAGCTTCAGCCTCAGGTCTATATCTGCTAATAAACCAGAATTTTTTTCTTCAGCCCATACAGCATTGGGTTATTCTTCAAGAAAAATACACTTGGTCCTTTTGGCTTCTTTTGGGAGGAAAGGAATCAAGACAGAGGGGTGAAATAGAGTTATGACCATGATTTTAAACTACCTGATTGAAGCTTCTTTTGAACCTTGCCTCCACTTCTATCTTCTTTTATAAGTGTCTCAAAGACAAGAATGGCCCAGGGTTGCCTCCAGAGTAATTGCCAGAACTCAGCTTTAGATCTGAGAAATGTCGGAAGAACAATCATCTTAGACATGTTTCTAGACTGTCATTGGACCTTCCACCAATATTTAGGGCAGTGGACAAAAGAGCAAAATTACCAAACCTGCAACCCTGACTTTTTTTCAAGAAAAATCCACTTTGATGCCACACTAATTAAGCCACAGTAAAACACCTTGTCTTCTAAAAATCTGCTTGAGCTGTGATAGAAGAAAATTACAGAAATGTATTTCCAAAGATCCTTCAGCTTCTGTTAAAGATAAAAGTAATGTGAATGTATGGAGTTAATTTAACCTACTCAGGGCAAATGCAATCTCTATCAGTCTTGAATGGTTAATCCATAGACAAGCCTGCTAATGAGTCTGCTATTCTGCTGAGGTTAATGAGCCCTTGAGCATCTGGTGAAAGCACAAACACTTAGCCATTAATGTCTTTTATTCAAACCAGTTCACAGGCTAGACAGCAGCTGATTCTCCCATTTTTTCTATATTGTTGCCATAGTACCTTGCATGCCAGCTCTGATCCTGCATGTGCTGGCTGTGTTGGTTAAGAATGGATTCCTTCACCTGCATGCTGAGCTCCGTGAGAAGGCTTATGGACTGGTTCTGAACCATAATGTATTCTTTCAGGTCTTTATAGCTTAGTAATGTATGCATGGTCCACAAATCTCAGAAATCAACTCTTCCTCAAGCAAGATCAATTCAGTTCAACCATCAAAGGTCAAACAGGATAGTCAACGTAGCAATAAAATAGGCTCTAGAAAACTATTTTTTATTCCCCATTAGGAATACCAAGATAGCCAAAGACAGGCATATTAGAGCAGTATTCCTTCCTAGCATTCACTGCTTGCAGGATATGTTTGCTCCTAGAACACAAAGTCCATATGGGAAATGCAGGATTTTAAATTGCCTTTGTGCCACTGGAGGAAGCTGTACCTGAAAAACAATTAATATGTAATGAAAGAGTGGAGGGAGAGGAAAAAGAAAAGTAAAGAAATACTTTTGCTCCCCCTTAATGGATGATGAAAATGAAGTTCAGAAGGAAGTAAGCACATCATCCATTTTCAGCTACTTTAGCATCTAACTTGCATGTTCTGAATTGGAATCCCCTCAAGGATCCTACTTCTTCTCATTGGCTTTATGTAGAAATTGCCCGCCTCACTTATTAGCTTTGGACTCTAAATTGCAGCTAAGATAAATCACCACAGCAGCCTAAAATAAACGTTATATAGGTGCACTTCAAACAAGTCAAGGGTTCTGTTCCAGAGTGACACCTGCTCCCCCTGGGATGACTCTAGTGGCTCTTAATCCTAGTTACTCATCCCACCCTTCTCTCAAGGTATAAATGCCTCAGCTGGGACACTGCAGTTCCAAAAGGGGCAGCAGATATGCTGTCATACTTCACAGGCTTGTTCAGGTAAATAGGCTTCCCTTAATAAACTGGGCTGGCACCTGTGACAATCGAGTCTTATTTAATAATGATATTGTGGTAGATCACATATATCAACCAAACCACATTATCCGTGCCCTGGTTTCTGTTGTACCATACAGGCTGCTGGCATTCACAAAATCTATCTAGGACAGTTCATATACTCACACTTGGAAAAAGACTGAAAACACTAAAAAAAATTACCACATTTAAGAGAAATCTATTTTTCAACTTGGA
>VZTN01030231.1:178847-200041 GCA_013400515.1 Erpornis zantholeuca | reverse complement strand
ATCTCTGAGTCATGGGACCAGGCATTGATGGCCCATTAACAGCAGGTAGCCCAGGGGGAGTAGGCAAGGAAAATACCACCTGTTCCAACAGCTCATGAAGATGGTAACAGAATATACTTCAACCCAGGACAGGCACATTGATCAAACTTCTAACCCTAGACTAAGATTCAGGTATTTATCACATTTTTAAGCACAACTGAAGTTAAGAACCAGCATTTAATTCTATGGTTTTAATTCAAGAATCACCTCAGTTTTCAAAAAAACATATATAAAGTTCCTGAGTAAGTACACAATGTAACTAAAAGCTAAAAAAAGAGCATCATTTAGAAGAATATGCAGAAAAATGAAGCTATGTCCTGGAGTACTTTAAGCTATGCAAGTGGTGTGCTAAGAGTGTCCTAACTCATTTACTAAAATAGCTTCCCAGATCTTCAGTCATTTATGTTCTACTTTGGATATTTTTTGCTTTTTTTTTTTATGTTGTGAAGTGCTTGAGTTATGTCTTTTTGCTGTGAAAAGCAACTCCTTATAAAATTATCCAGGAAACTACCAAGATAATTTGTGCATTTCCAAATAGGAACTCTTTGTTCTATTCCTTCTTTATTTAGCTTGACTGTAGAGATCCCCAAGCCTGTCCTCAAATTTTCTTCATCTGGGTCAGCTGGCCTAATAACTGCAGTTTGTTATTCAATACCCAATTTTAATTAATCTTCTTTAACTAAAATCACTATTAAACTGCTCTAAAATTTTGTTTTTCATTGAAAATTGAGTTAGCCTTATCTGAAATGGCCAGAAACAGGTGCTAAATTAGTTCTACAGCATTTTCTGAGAGCAAATATTTTGAGATGGACCTGATACTATATGGTATGGAACATGGCTTTGGGAATTCCCTGTGGAGAGTTCAAATCAACTGTCCTAGCTATGTCTGCTCCCAAATTCTTTCACACTACTGTCTTAATCACTTTGGGGATAGAGTGAAAAAACACTAAAAAAAAGAACACTAAAAAAATAATTATTTTAGGATGTTCACGCACTGTTCATTAATAAACAAAGCATTGCTGTATTATCAACAATAATAAATTACTGGTTTACCCACAAATCCAAAACATGGAACCATAAGGGCTGCTATGAAGAATGTTAATTCCATCCCAGCCAGACCCCTTACAATCACGGAAAGAAATACTGAAAGTTTTTTATATATATACAGAGAGATGTATTTAATTATGTTTGTGTCTAATATTTTCCTAAATAACCTACATTCCTCATCCCTCAAGCATAGCTATTTTCATGATTTTCTTAGTGACCCTAATGCTTTTGCTCATACAGTAGCACAGAACTCACCCAGCCATGTGGGCATAAAAATCTACCTGCACTATTAAAGATGCAGACCTAAGATCAGTTTGATGCTATTTTTAAATAGGAAAAAACCATAAATAGGCCATCTGATGCATCATACAATAAGTACTTCAGGACATGTTTGACTGTAGATGTACACTTAGATCTTTTGTTTATTTACATAATCATTTCAGAATAAAGACATGGCTTGCTTTCATTCATTTTTTAATTCCTAGCAGCAGTAATTGCATGTTTTTGCATGGTTTTCACTTAGATTCTTTGACGAAATACAGAAGATGATTTTAAGAAGATGATTTATCTAGACACTGATTGATTTTGCCATAATTTAAAGTAACATTTGATCTTGCTGGGATTTTATTTACACATCTCAGTCGGCAACGCTTTCTCACAAACACAGACAAAAGTACCCAGAATATTTTTATGATAGTCTGTGGTATCTTTCCATTGCTCTTTCAGAATGATGTTCCTATTTCAGAGGCACTTAGGGGTAAAGTGTTCTGTGAAGGCTGATTTAATCCTCTGTGCTCTTTCACAGGCCAGTTGTGACCTGGGCTGTTGTGACTATCATTTAGAAATCTTTCAGATACACTCTGCAGTCTTTAGAGTTTAGGAACACACACTTGGTAGTAACTTTTTTTTCAGCTTTGGCTGTTGGGGATGAAAACTAGAGTTTCCACACTGCAGTAGGTGCTAATAAATTGGCATTGTAGAATATGTCATCATTTTCATAATGGAGAGGAAGTGTTTTCCTTGTTTTTAGATGTTAAGAATAAGAACTGTGATAGCTCTTTTTGTCCTAGTAAGTGTTTTCCTTTGTAGGGGATACAGTACCTGAAAAGGAAGAAATATTTTGAAGTCCTTCAAATTAATACAAGGTATTTTTCTAGAATTCAACAATATAATATGTTTTACTAAATCACAAACTATTTATTATCATAGCAATAGCTGACTTTTAGCTGACTTTTATCCTTGGGACAACAATATCACACAACAGGAAAATCTTAGGTGTTTCTATTCTATCAAAACAAAGGCATTAATTATATTTACAGATTAGTATACCTACATTTCTTTGGGCTGATTTTGAAGGAGATAAGGGATATCCTAAAATTATGCTAGAATACTAGATAATGTGCTAGGATCCTAGAAGCACCTGTGTGCAGTGAGCTGTAATAAACATATACCTGTGTAATACATGTGTTTTGACACTCAGCAGTTCTGCTGCTCGTATGTCTCATTCCTTCTTTTATAGTGCACATGCATGTGACAGGCACTTTGCAACACACACAGATGGATATGGACCAAACATTTCAGGAGTACCTGTGGATTTTACAATCTGCATTTTCTGCTACTCAGGTTCAAGAAGCATTAAGGAAGCAATGCTCCACACTTGCTCATTCTCAAGGCTCTCTGCTGCCTGCCAAGCTGAGCACCCAAAAAAGAAGCACTCAGAAACCAGTCATATTGGGGTTTGACTGTGTCATGGCACTGAGCTTCATCCGTGCTTACATCATGTGGGTGGGTGTGTGTAACACCACTGAGATGTTTTACTGGTGAGTCAAGGACACTGGTGAATAGGGGGCCAGAGATCTCTACTTTTCAATCTGTCCCTGCCTTTCTTCATCCAGGACCTTTGTAAAGGGGAATTATAAGGTTTGTTTCAGTTCATTGCCTCCACTTAGGTCTTGCACTCCAAAACTGAGATGTTAAATTTTTTACTTTGCAGCCTGATTTTCCATCATTTCTGAAGGTGGCTTCTTTAGCCTTCTTCCACTGAAAACAGAATGACTGTCATTAAATTCACTGCCTCCTCACCTGCTGTCCTTCACAGTCAATTGATCTGGAGCTGGATGGGTACTAAAAACGAAGGGAAATTATTAAAACTTCCTTTTCCAGGCACCACAAGAAAATGAAGTACAGTAGTTCCAACTATTCTTTTGGCAAAATAGACAAATTTACCTTAAATTGGAAGTAGCATTTTCCTCCCACTGAAGGGAAGAAGGATGAAGAGAAGCATTTGACTCTCCTAAAGGAAAAAGTATCTTTGCTTATTTCTTTGTATAGATTTAAATATCAGTGTGGCACAAACATGTTTCAGATTAAAAGCAACTGAAGTGCAAGAACTAATGTTCAGTAGTAATGTAAGTACAGCACAAACTTCTGCATAATGCTTAGCTGTAGTATAACCTGTATATGTACAGAATGACCAATCTGGTTTTGTGTCTTTAAGATAAAGAAGCTGAAGGACATAGGAATCAGTCATTTGGGCACAGGGTAGCCCCATCTCTTGGGGGTCTTCTCACAGCTGGAAACATTCAACTCAAGCACGAAGGAGAGGAGCAACACAACTTCCATGGGAAAAAGCACAAAAAAGAGAAGCTTTAGCCTGCTCTGATTCAGAGAGGGCTTTCCTGTTTGTACACAAATGGCCAGTGAGACTGAAGAGATTGGTTACAGCTAGAATGTGGCAGAAACTCTTATTCATGAAGTGATGCCAAAAGGAGACGTGTAGCCCCTCTGTATTTGTCTGGCTATTTCTGAGTTCATGTCATTTTATGCAGTAGTGCACTTAGTGGGAAGCAGTCACTCTGCTCTACTTGTTGGCCTCTGGTCCTAGCAACAGTGGCAAAACTATCTTTGAACAAGTTCTTTTCTTAGGAATCATGAATATTTCTTTTTCTTATAAGCTCTATACAGAAAAATCTCCCATCTGTGAATGATTAGATTTTCCAATATGTCTTTTTTACTTGATAAAGGCAGGAGGTTTCTTTTAGCCCACCAGAGCTGACAACTACTGCAGCATTTCAAGATATGCTTTTGACAACGATGTTTTAGCAATTAGGGGCCAACGGTGCATGACTTATCTCTTGGTCTTACTTTTTCATAATCAAGCCTGAGGCGACAATGTTTTCTGTTAGCACTTCTGGGGCTTGATTGCCTCTAGGATCACACTTGCTCTGGGCTGCATGCCCCTGCAGGTTGACTGCCATGGGTGCATGGTCATCCTGTTATTTTCTTCTGTGTGCTGTGACCAACCATTTCCAAACAAAGCAGCATGTGCTAATGAAGGACATCTGCAGTTTATAAAAAGACATTTTCTGAGGCAAGATCAACGCTCCACCCGTGAAGTGACAGGCAGGTTAGAGCAGACACTGTAGATGTGTCCCCTGGGGCATCAAGCATTGACCTGATGTGGATCACACACTCTACAGCCTAATCATAGCATTATAGAATAGTATGGGTCAGGAGGGACCTTTAAATGTCACCATCTAGTGACATCCCCTGCAATGATAAGGGATATCTTCCACTAAATCAGGTTGCTCAGAGCCCCATCCAACCTGACCTTGAATGTTTCCAGGAATGGGGCATCCACCACCTCTTTGTGCTGCCTGTGCCGGTGTTTCACCACCCTAATTGTAAAAAATGTCTTCCTTATCTGAATCAACACTCTCTCAATTTAACACCCTTTCCCCTTGTAAAAAGTCCCTCTCTGACTCTCTTTTCAGGTACTGGGAAGCTTTCTCTTGTGCAGGCTGAACAACCTCAACTCTCTCAGCCTGCCTTAACAGAGGAGTAGCTCCAGCCCTCTCTGGTCTCCTGTGGATTTGCCCCAGCAGGTCCATGTCTTTCCTGTGCTGAATATTCAGCAGGCCTGCTTTGGTCCCCGGGGTGATCAGAGTCCTGGAGAAGACCAGACCTGATGCCTCCCGATGCCGGGTGGAGCGGGGAGCTCCCCAGATATACACACCCCCCATCCCCCGATTCCCAGGCTGTTGCCCCTCTTGCCACACGCATGCACAGACAAAGGACTGTTTTTTAGGACGAACCAGCTCCTGGAGGTACCTAGAATTCCCCACTTGAACTACAGAGGGAGCCCGGGGCTCTGTTTTGGAGAGCAGGAGTGCCGGCGGCGGCGGGGGCTCGGTGCCCGTCCCGGCGCGGGGCCGCGGCCAGCAGCGCTCAGAACCGCGCCCCGGGTGCCACCTAAGCCAGCCTTCCTCTCCTCCCGGGGAAAAAAGGACGGGGCAACACCCCCGGGCAGACCCCGCCACGGGGCAGAGAGAGCTGTGAATACGCAGGGCTGTACGCCGCGGATTTAGTTGCCCTCTCGAGTCTGCTGACGGTCTCACTCGGCCCGCTGGGCATTCGCCAGCTCTAATCATCGAACTGTTCGCCTGCCCTGAGAACAAATGCAGCGGCGGGGGGGCTGCTTCCACCTCCCAGAACGTAACGCAGTGAGCCGTGAGATGGCTGATCTTAATGGAAGCATAAACTTCTGCAATATTTTGGAAACTTCTGCTCTTTTTCTCCTTTGTTTTCCCTGTGAGGTAAACAATTTCTGTCTGATTTTATCCCTGGCGCAGATTCCTGTAAAACCTGAATACAATTTGCATTGCTCATTTGTCTGCACATTTTGTAGCTTTTATGGCAGTATGCTATCGTGTGCAATAGCTTCAAGATTTAAACACCAGGAATGGAAACCATAAGAAGAAAGAATATGTGTGAGAAATTAATCTGAAACATAGAGTTTGTGGAGTTTCATTTTAATTTTATAATCATTCCTTGAAACTGAACCAGGGTTAATAATCTAAACCAAAAGCATATAAATGAGGTATTTCTCAATGTCATATTATCTCATATTCCTATTAAAGTCTTCGATATTACATTCTTTTGTGGCTAGGACCAGAGGGTTCCGCCTGCTAAAAAAGAAAGATATCAGTAACAATACTCATCTCCCTAACAAAGTGCATTCCAAGAAGATAATTCAGGTTCACGCAGAGCTGAATGTGCCTTATATTCAGTACCGTCATGGCAGGTTAAAATATAGTTGAGATTACTAAAGCACAGCCGAGTAGGAACAAATTGTCTTTATCAAATCAAAACCATCTTTTCTTTAACTTGGTGGAAATTAAGGAAGAATCAGAATTAATTGGTATCTGGACCAGATACAGATGACGGTTTCTTGAATCACATCACCTCCATCTTATCTCTAATCTTTTAAGCCTTTTTTACCCAAAGGACCTTTTCAGACATGCTAAACTGGCAGCATTATAAGGCTGCAGCAAGACAATATTGCTATTCTAATGATTTATAACCAAATACTTCACTTATTAGCAAAGGCCAGACTCAAGTAAATTAGCCATTAACTTTCTGACACCTAGCATAAAACAACCAGTTAAGTCTGGCCATCCAAGCAATTAATTTAGGTTCTCTTTGTGGACACTATGGGGATTTTAAAGTGGGCTGAAACTACTTGTGTATCTCTGCTGACTAATTTATATTAAATGACCATTATTTAGACTACTGAAGCTGGGAAAAAATTAACTCCTCTATCTTAGCTCTAGTAGGAGCCACTTCCACACAGGTACATTAGTGTCTGCTCCTTCTGGTTTCAGTGGGAGATACTTCGAGGTCTGTGCCTAAGCAGCCTCTACACTTTTCCCCTTTAGATTAGAAATTATTGCACAGATGAAAATATCAACTTTGTTACTAATTTTTATGTGGGAAAACTAAGGTACAAAGAGAAATTAATTCTGTAAAATCCTGTGAAGATTGGATTGAAGATTCCTGTGGAGGGAAATTAATTAATCACTCTCCTTTCCAAGACTCAAGAGCATCCAGGGGAACTGGCATATAAGAGATCCAAAACAGGAGTAGGAGTTGCACCCTGGTGAGTGCTTCACAGCAGGAGGAAAGCTGGAAGTGGAGGGTAACAGCAAGCCAGGCAGTGCCCTCACTGGCAGAGACAGTCCTTTCCCTTGGTACCAAAGTAGAGCAGCTCTGGGGAAGCCAGGGCCACCTCAGAGCCCAAAGACTACCAGACAGGTGTGTGGAGGCGAAGCAAATCTCGGGATATTCAAGGCAGCAAGGCAGGGCCAGTGAAGAAGTTCTGATGATGCACTGACAAATATTCCTTTGCACCATACATAAGTAAACTGAGGACTTGTCCCTCTGCACTTGATAGGACAGATGCTGAAAGTTTGGCAAGCTTTAAAATCTGACAGGAAAAATTCATGGGGTAAAAAAACCTAACCAGAGCTGTTAAATATAGCAGCAGTCCCATCTTTAGTGGAGGAAGTCCTGGCACTTTGACCTATTGGAGCCTAAGTGGATTCATTCAGGACTATCAAGTATACATTTATCCCAATCTTATAATCTTCCCTAGGCTCCTGCCATCAGAACACCACTGAACAAGTCTGGCCAGGCAGACAGAGATGTGGCACAGCACAGCCAGGTGTATGCCCTTGGCACAGCTCAAAGGTGGCTACTAAACCCTCCTTACCTGGCCCGCAGCACATGATCCATTGTACTCAATTCCTTCATTGTCTTAAGGAGAGATGCTTCAGATTCTGTGTTTGGAAGATTTAATCTATTCTAACTACTGAGGGTTTTTTTCTTATGTTTAAGGCTGGGGTGATGATAATTTTGCCTGCCTGGGGTGATGACAATTGCACAGCCAAGCTGAAATGTTGATATATCTACATAAAGAAAGGGTATGTATCTATTTTTTTACGCAATTAGACCAATTCTTTTTATAGTTGTGATCTTGAAGGAGCTTACCATTTTTGTTTGGGCTGTTTTGGGGGTTTTTTTTAAGGTTTTATATCAGGAAAGAAGGAGTCACAAGGGCAGTTTCAGTTTTTCGTGTTGTTTACTACATTCTTATTTTAATTTTTGTGCACCACTCATGCTTGAGCTTAGCACTGCAGAATGGTCACAAGACTTTGAGTGCAGACTGTTTTAAAAACTTTTTACTTAATTAACAGTTCTAATGTAAGATATTTTCAACAATGTACCAATAACTATTAATTTTTGCTAACACATTTCTTCTACTTCAAACCTATTTTACTAATCACTCAGGGTTACCACCACAGCAGAAACGGAGGAGAAGAAGAAAAACCCAGGGCTACTGCCCTAGATCTTTCATGTTTGCCTTCATTTACCTGTATACTACAAAACTTAAAATGATGATTTTTCACTCTGTGATAAACTAACTACAATCTGTCTCACATTTTTGATGCTTGCAGTTCATCTAGGAGTGTTGGGAGCTTTTTCTAGAGGCACAGATCAAAGGCTGTATCCCCTTGGGATGTTGGGGGTGGTTCCAGACCCCCCTGAGCAACAGGAAAAGTTTTCCAGCTTTCTTGGACTGCAACATCATCCCACAATACTACCTTGTACTAGTTTGAAAACAAACCAGTGGGAGACACCAAGTCAGAAAAAAAAATTTAATAGGAAAATTAGAAACAAAGGCAGAAAACACTGGTTTAAACTGATAGTCAGATATGACCTGACACCACCAGTATTGAATACTTTTTGAGTCAGGGTGGTGGTAGCAGTCTGATAAGAAGGTGGCTGCAGTCCTGAAGTGATGGATGTGGTTCTGTTGAAGCGGTGACCCTGTAGAAAGGTCTGGTCTTCCTCAGAAGGTCCAGTGGTGGCTATGTAGCTCCTGTCCTCTGGGAATCTAGTGGAAAAGGCTGCTGTGGTGTTCGAAATCTTAGATTATATCCAGGATGGAATGCTTGGTTTCTCCCCCTGGGCAGAACATCTCACAATGGGCTGGTGAGTCATGGGCAAGGCATTGATGGGCCATTAACAGGAGATAGTCCAGGGGTGAGTTATCTGTGAGTCATGGGCAAGGCACTGATGGACCATTAACAGGAGATAGTCCAGGGGTGAGTTATCTGTGAGCCATGGGCAAGGCACTGATGGCCCATTAACAGCAGATAGTCCAGAGGGAGGAGGCAGGGAGCACTGCCCCACCTGGTTTCAACAGCTCACGAAGATGGTGATAGAATGCATGCTTTTGGGCACATCTTACATTGTAGCTCAAGACATACCTGCCTATGAAAATGCATGTAAACATATCATTATTTTAGTCTTTATTTATTTGGCCTATACTTTTTTTTGTTTGTTTTTTGAGGGGGAACACAATAGTATTCTTTTACCCCTTGTCAGTTCCATCCAAATCTATTCACCAGATACAACTACACTTAAAGTCAAGAAGAAATCCAAAACATTGCATTTTTACAATAAATAGGGACTGGAAAGACAGTTTGAAAACAGGGGAAAGGCTGCAGTGCCAATTGCTTCACTGCTTTTCTGGCGGCTCCACATTCTTCTGGATTTTTGCCATCTAGAAAAAGTGGTCAGATTGGATTTTTTCATGGCTTTTCTGATCAAAGAAGATTATGTATTTGTAAAGAGAAATTATAGAAATTGTAAATGGATATTCTGCTCAATTTTCCACCCAACTAATTTAAAAAAATGTCAAAGTTGTCTTCATCAAGAGAGGCATCATTTACAGAAATATCACAGATGTAAGTGATTTATGTGTGATTTTTTTCTGAAATCAGAGAAAGAGATCTTAAAAGATACTCTAAATATTCTCATCTATTTTGCTGCCAAGGCAAGTTTACTTCTACCACATATTTGTTAGTGCAGTGGTACTCAAATAACAGTGCTTGGAGCTGCTTCTGTCACAACCATGAAGCATCACTCACTCTTTCAGCAGTGACACCTTCTGCTCTCTATAGCCTAGAACAAGACTCTTCCAGGGTTCCCAGTAGATAGTTCAACCAAGTAAATTCAAAATAAAAATTATTTGTCTGCAATCCGTAGAGCTGCTTCTTGTCCTTTTTTCTCGTTTTTTTCTTTCTTTTTTTTTTGTATAGCTCCAGCCGGGACAAAAACTGGGGATTACCACAAATTGTGCAGGACCAGACTTCAGGAGGTCCTCAAAAGACTACATCTAAGAGTACTGCAGGCCACAGGAGAAAATGCAATGCTAATAAAATCCTTCACCTGGAAAGAGATCAAATACAACACGGATCACCGAACTGCTTCAGTGCTATCCCAAAATTACTTTTGCATGTAACAATGGCAGCATGATTTTTTAGGAAAAAAATCTGGAGGAGGTGCATGTTTCACCAATGAACTTATTAATTTAGTCATAGGAAACTGGTATTGGTTGCCTCTGTGTCTTCTAGTGCTTGTTTGTTTATTTAAAAATGTTTGTGAGTCTTGAACTTCACATTATTCTTGTTTCTCATTATCAGTTAATTGCCATCATTAATCATTGTTTTCTTGATTAAAAAGTAACAGTCAGTTCAATACCATGTGATATGGATGACTAATCACAACTCAGGAGTAATAAAGAGTTGAAATAAGTGTTCACGAACAAGTTGTCATCTGTAATTTGTCCTCATAAACTAGTTGGCAAATACTTATGTGCAATGAATACTTCTATACAAATTAAGATGAGCTCGAATATGATTTATAAACAGGGAAAAATAGTTGAATTCATCTCATATTCATTTGCAATAAATAATTTGGACAAATACAGTTATCAGAGGGGGGAGCAGAAGGCCTTAATGAAAAGTATCTACAATGCAAATAAGTTGAAAATCACTTCTGTTATTGCTTTATGCTATCAAATTTTTTAAGTGCCAGGTGCTGATGTAATTTAGCAAGACTGTTCCATAACCCCAATAATACTCCCTCTTCAGAAAATTTTGTCATTTTTTTTTTCCTCTCTGAATTTTTTCATTGCTCCTTTTGCCACTTGATCTGTCTCTTGTAGTTGTAGGGTGGTCGATTGACTCCTTCATGCAGACTGTCCTGCCTATTGCTTCAGTGCACTTGGTTCCACCAGTATTGAATACTTTTTGAGCAGGATCCAGTCATCCATGTTAAGCCATCCTCTGTGGCAATCTGAGATTTTTAGATGGGTCTAGCAGACGAGACAGAGCCTGTGGAGAGCCCATTGCCTCTTGGAGAGGAGCTGAAGACGAACCACAATACTTTAAACTTCTCAAGTAGTAGTAGAAACTTGCATGGGGGTAGTTGATTGGAAGAAGAAACCTTCATTGCCTGTAATGAATCTCAGGAAACCTCACCTTCATGTAGAAGGCATACTTACAAACCTAATCTTAAATAGCCTAATCTGGATTAGTACCCAGCCCCCAGAATTAGGTGACATGAAACTCACTCAGAGAGCCTCCTACCTCCATGCCATAGTCTTGCATTTTTACATGCCACCTTAGAAAGCATTCTATCTCTGTATTTTCAAGTAATTTCAAAAAGATATGATTTTTTTTTGCATCCATTCACACCTAAGTTAGGCATCTAAATTGATTGATTACATGGGGTTCTTACTTTTCCCCAAATGGATCACTCTTTATTCCATTTTATCTTTTTCTTGACTGACTATATGCCAGCATTCTGAGAGCCATTTTTTTCCTCTATCCACATGCAGCTTGAGCACATTTCCCTTCCCATCCTGGCATAACAAGGTACTATGGAAACAAGCTGTCTATGTGGTGTCTTAAAAAAACTAATTAAGCTATTAGATAAGAGCATGTAGAGCGATGTACCAGATGATACATGGTACATGTCTCTGAATTAGGAAAGGACTCTCCCAAAAGTTTCCACGATTTAATTGGGCAAAATGAAGTACATTTGCTTGTATGGATCCTTACAATAGCCAAGTCAAGAACTCACCTGAGTATTTTGATTTTACAAAACAGGGTGATCTAATCCATCTAACTTGGACACCTTACTTGTACCCACATTTAAGTTGCCAGGTGAAGTAGTTTTTCTGTAAGTTTCTGTATTCTCTAGAGAGATGTAGATGCCAGTTGAGACCTCTTGAGGAAGAAAACTGCTTTCCCAGGAGCAGGCAACTTGGTTTGCTGGAACTGTTCTGCCCCTGAAACCTTTGGGGTCATCTACCTCTGTCCTGTGAGTATCCAGCACTCTTCAGAAACCTGCTGAAACATGAATGGGATAATCGCCTAGAGTCCATGTCAATCAGTGCCGGAAACAAGCACGCTGTGTCCCATCTTTCAGATGTGTTCAACAACGCTTATTCTTATGCAGAGGGGGCTGTTACCATCTAGGTAGCTAGTGATAAATGTCTCTTAAGACATTGGTTCCATTTTTTCCACTGTGGAAGCCGCAGTTAGATTCTGACAGCAGCAGTTACCAGATTTGTGATATTTTTTTCCTTTTAAGCATAAGCACATTTTCTTTGATACATTTACAATTGCAAAAGTGAAAAAGTGATGTGATATCTTGACATTTAGGCATTTTAAAGAAAATCCTTGCTCTGATATGTTCTGTTCTATAAAGTTGAAGTTATTATCACAAAAAATTTTATTTTCTAGTGTGAGCTTTAAGAGAAGTATGTGAGCGAGTGTGGGCACAAGTGAGAACCTGTGAGTGTATATATGTAATTTTTCTAGCTAGAGATATCCTGTTCAAACTACCTCCAGCACACTGATTAGTAATACTATCCAAAGTGTAAATCAAGAGAACAAATAGAAAGAAAACATCTTGCCCTCTTTGAATAGCTGCTACAGCAGATCTTTTTGTCGGCCTGCAAATTACTCTAGTGTTTCTAAGGGAGTGAAATACATCATCTTTTACTATTAGCTATTATTGCTACATGCCTGAAGGGGTAGAGTAGTGTGTTTCTGTTTCAATTACTCAAGCTACTTTACTGGATATGGATTGAGCTGATTTTACCCTATAAGAACAAATTCTGTTATTACAGTTAATGATTAAAATCCTGCTTGTACTCAGCTAAAATATAAATCAGCAGTTTGGAAGAACAGGCTTCAAGCTAAATAAAATTGCTTTGGGAGGCCAAATAATTCAGGGAATTACCAATGGGTTATTCAGGCTTTCACCTCTATAGCAGGTCACTAATTGGATTTAGACCAGTTTCATAGTGATGATGTGAATTTGGAACCAAAATTATTATGTCTGCTGTGCAGCCTTCAGTGCCTAGTAGTCTCCATCAAATTCCTAGAAAGTTACTGTATCAGGATGGGCATGACAGAAAATTACTCACCCAGCCATGTTAGATAGTATAGTCTGAGATGTGTCATATTTTGGAGTTGCCTACTTCTCTCGATTAAATGGAGAAAGTATCAAGATTACTAGCCCAGAGCTAGACTTTTTGTTTTTACATATCTGAAATTAGAGAAAGGTACAGAGTTGCTGGTTGATGAGGGAAAGTTTGTCATATGCAGAAGGTGAATAAATAAATGCTTGTTTCCAAAATTTCCAGAGCTCAAAATCCAGAAATTCTTTTCACAATATGAAAAACAAAACAAAAAAAAGCATATATATAACAAGAGTTATACTGATATCCTCCTTGTCTCACCATGAAATACTGGATAATAGTAGGATGCTAATAATCTCAGACATAGCCTTTGGTTTTCATCTTACTTTCAGGCTAAATTTCGAAAATCCACAGTGATTGAGGATGGAGATGAGGGCAGAATATGCCCCTTCAATGTACAGAACACATTTACAGCAGGAGGCAGGTTGGTCCATAATACTAAGAATTTATTACTTCTTTATCTGTTCTATCAGCTGATATGTCCTACTTTCCTCCTTCAATTTAGTACAGACTCATGAGTCAGGAAGGGCCCTGCAGGACTATTTTATCCCAGGGGAATGCCAGGATTTCATATCATATCTCTTCAAGCTCCTTTTGATTATAATAGCTTTGTGATTTCATGCAAAACTTCAGCTTCAGTCTGTATTGTTCATGATATGAGGCTTTACTGGGAGTAGTCAAGTGGTTTGCTGTGGGGTTTGGTGGGTTTGGTTCAGCTAGTGTTAGCTTTGCTTGAAAGCTTACATCTTGGATAGACGCATTTTGGTACTGGGGCAAAGGGGCTCACTGGGTTGTCTGAGCTCTCAGGGTGGGGAGAGAGAAAATATCCATTGGATGATACTTAAGTGGGAAACATTTGGTCAGTTCTCATTTCCTCTCCACAATCCGAGTCTGCTATTTTTCCCTGCCAGTATGAGAATTATTTCTGAGCTTCTAGACAGGGACAAAGCATTTGAACTGCTCTGAGGCCACATCTTTCTCCAAAACACTCCCAAACAAGGCTTTCAGAAGTCTCCGTTGTAAAGGCTGAAGTAGAAATCTCTTAGAATTCCGTTTGCTCCACATTCGCAGAGGAGTTTTTCAGTTGTCTTCCCAACCAAAGCAGTTTAAAGGAACAAAACCAAAAAAATACCTTGTGCAGTACAAGCAAGCACACATGAACATACTCGAGACTCAGTACCTGCATCGTAGGTAGATGTTCACTGCTGATTGAAGAGGTCCAGCTATAGGCAGCATCCTATTCTAAATAAAAACAGCATGACAGTGCAGCTCTGTACAAACATGCCAAACATTCCTCAGGACTTCTGACAGCAGGCAGCCAATTACTTTGAAAAGAATGGGTTCTGTCTTATGACTGCAGCAGCAACACAAATACCTCTCCCTTGATCCCTACATCAAGGTAGAGCTTTGCATTTCCAATATTTTAATTCAATACAAAGCAAAGGTTTCAATGTTTGGTTTTTTTTTTTATGGTGAGTGGCAGCTTGTTGGATTTTTCTGCAATCAGATGTAAGAGCGGCAAGGTTAAAAGAGGTATATAAATAATAGATGGCTTCTCCCACCTAAAGAGGGATCTGCCAATTCTTGCCCTCCTTTTAATTTTGGGAAGGGAATATAATTTAAAAGATGACATATTGTTTCCCATCAAGTCAGAGAAGAAGGAAGCCTCCAGAAGAACAATGGCTGATGCCATAGCATGATTATCTGACAGGCTTGAAAACCGACTGTAAAGTTGCCAGCACAACAAGCCTTTTATCTTTGATGATAGTATTTGAAGCTTGTGAATTTCATCCAAGGAATAGGAGGAGATAAATGATGTCCTCCCGCCACCCCTTTTCTTACTGTTTTAATTATCATTATTTTTAAAAAATATATAAATATTCACAAAATAGACATCCCTGAGTGTTTTAATTCCTCTAAATGAGTTACAGGAGTATCATCACTACACCGCTAAACTTGGCTTTATTTCTAACATAAAAATACATGATTCTTTTCAAATTTCTTTGCCTTTCTCCTATTTTCTGAGTAAATAGATAGCCCTACATGGAATTAAATTCCTTTGGAAGTTTACTCACAAGCCCATTCAATTAATGGGAAAGCTTGTCCCGTGTACTAATAGAGCCAAGGTCTTCTTTCCATATAAGTGCCCATCATGGGGTTTGCTGAGCAGGCTGTAGCTTCAGCACTCAAAGGGACACACCCAAGACCCGATTACAGCCTGGATTTGTGTGTTACAATGAGTGGAATTTGGTAATTAAAAGTTTTCCCCTACTCTGTGTGTGCAGCCCGCATCTGCTCACATTCAGCTCTGGCAGTGTCACTGGCGAGGCTCGGCTGCGACATTCTCCGGGGTTCCTCTCTCCACTCAGATGCAGCAGGGCTTCCCCTGCAGTACAGCGAGGTGATTTGGTTCCTACACTGCAGCCTGCCACAAGAAAGGGGACGGTGCACCGGAAACATGGACCCTTGCTAACACTAGAGAACTCCAACAGCTGCCAGTGTGCAATTCAGAGACAGAAACCTGATCCCGGCTTAAGCTTTGGGCTTCCCTTGAGGAGAAGGCCTCCACAACAGCTCTCTTCTGCTCAGCATCTTATCCAGGAAATGGTAAAGCTGAATTCAGTGTCTTCCCCAGACTAACAAGGTTTAAATTTATACCTCCCAGAAGTACTGGAGGGTACATGAATCTGCAGGCTCACCTGGGGAGAAAGATGCCTCCACATCTGTTCAAGCTGAATTTTTGTGCAGCCAGGCATGCAGAATTCATGTCACTCAAAGGAAGAACAGCAGAAGAGCCCAATTCTGTACCTGGGAATAAAAACCACTGTGTATCCAGATGTGTTAACAGGATGCTGTGTGCACATTCTACCCTACATAGGCACTGAAGGGAAAAAGTCATCCAGGAAAAAGACAGGGGCTTTTTTCTGGGGAGGCACCTAATATCTAAGCTGGATATATTCTCTGTCTCACCTCTTCTGACTCTAAATTTTTCACACCTGCTTTAGAGAGGAAGGATGTAGGGGATCTTCTTAAGACTGTATCTGATTTATAGCAAGGATATCCTTCTCAGCTGTACAATCCCCCATCTTAATCTGAACAATGTGAACCTTAATTTAAATCCTTGGTCTTCTACTTCCTGACCAAATGCCCCACAACTGGTGGAGTCAATCATCATTTGTACAATAAATTCCACAAGTTCTTAACTGAGGTCAGTGTCATTCAAACAACTAAATCTTGGACCCAGCAGACTTAGTAATTAGATCTTATGAGAGAGGATATACATGCTTCCAACAAGTAGTCTAAGCCAATATAAAGTCTTATTGCTCTCAAGAGACTGATTTCAGCCTGTGCTCCACATGCCTGCTTCTTAGCATGCAGGTGGCCATATGGTTGTCATCTCGCTGACCTAGCTGACCGTGAGCAGCCACAGAAGTGCCTGTGCTCACACCAACATTTCATGGGTCCATGTGCCCATGATAAGGGGGACAACAAGCAGGAAGAGGCTTCCTTTTGTGGCACATGGAGTGGCTTAAACTGCCTGTCTCCCATCATTTAATACAAACCAGCACTTATAGCCACTGGACCTCCGTCATAAGAAGCAGGCACCCGGGGAGTTTACTCCAAAATATCAGTGACATTCTGGGACATAAGCAGGAACTTTTCAATCAAGTCCAAGGAGCTTAGAAGGCGTTTTCTGTGATCACTGTCCTCTGTTTGGCCTTCCTACGTGATATTTTAAGTGCCTGGAGCTGTTATCTTGAATTTGAATCCTCTGTGGAATAAGGAGAGTTAAAATGGGATTATTGGCACACTTCATGCATGGCAGCAGTATGCTAAGCTATCCAGGCAACAGGAAAAATACGTGAAATATTCCCTTTCCAGCTTTAAAAGTAATAGTTCTCAGGATAATCTGTGATTTCTTTCACAAGAACATAAAGAATGCATCACTGAGTTAGACCAAAGGCATGTTTAACCCAGTTCTTGTTTTTCACAGCAACCAACAGCAGAGGCATCAAGAAGGCATTAGGAAAGAAAGAAAAAGCACATCAACAGCAAACCTTCCCTGTTTCCCTCTGTCAACAGCTTAGTCTTCTTCAGCCATAGGTTATATCAGGTCTTCATGTTTGACATATTACAACTCGAGTAGGCTGCAAGAAGTGTTTCCACCCCAAATCTTCCCTCTGCCCATTAGAGTTTGACTCTGGGATCTCCCAGAATCCCTATTGATGAGTTTCATAGTTTAATGATGTGAAAATACAGAAGTTGTTTGTTATAAGTTTCCTGGGCAACTTCAGTGGGTGTTACACTGATTATTGTCACTCCTCTTTTTCCACTGATTTCACTTTTTTTATACCCTTTTCCCTAGTAGGTCCCTCCCCAGACTTCTGTATTTCCTTCTACGGCTGGGCCCGACTTTCAGCTACCATTGATGGTGTCTGGGAATATTTTCTACCTCTTTTTTTGCTCAGGGTTGATGATGAACTTTATGCATGATGCAGTAATGTAATTGATCTGTAACTGAATCCTCACAATCAAGAAGAGCCCTACCCACTCAGCTGCAAATTCAGGCACTCTTTCTGCTCTCACTTCTAGTCCTGTCGCTGTTAGACACAAATGTTATAGATGCCAACAGATTTACCTCTTCACTTCTCTCCAATGCCCCATCTGTTTACTTATAGTTTTGCCTGGGATCTTCCTTTGGAGTGAAACAACTTACTTGCTGCTCAGTTTCTTTCTTTCTACTCTCAACCCTCCTTGTTAAGACCTCAGCAGTGGCACAGGTGAAACAGCATCCAGTTCAGTTCTCCTCTGGTGTTTTAGATAGCAACAGCTATCTCCAGTTTTTTATTTCAGATACATTAAATACTAGGGCTACTAGTCTAGAAGAGCCTGAGGGCTAGCACAGAGGGGCTTGGCACTGAGCAATATAATTGCAGGACATTGACTTTGGCTTTGACTGCAAGCACCCCTGAATGTGGATGCTGCTGTGATCTCAGAGCAGGAGCAGAAAGAGCCCTCCAGGAGTGTCTGCTACTGCTTTTTTTTCTGTGTGGCAACCTAGATGTGAGTCTCTGAAACAGAAGACTGAATCCAACTCTATTGATTCCCAGAATAGTAATCCAGTTTTGAGGTTATTTCTACCTCTCTGAGCTCTGTATCTTGTGCAAAGTCCATCCTGCCAGCTAGGTGACTCAGATCATGTCCCGATACGAGGATGCAACTGCCTTTACAAGTCCTAGATAGGCTGAGACCCGCAGCCTCTGGGCATCTGTGTAAGCAGAATTTGAACCATGGAGGAAAAGGGGTGCTTGCAACTGCTCAGAGAGCTAAACAAACTCAGAGACTGAATCCTTCTGTTAAGAGCTTGGTGTTTAAAGTACAAGTGGCAAGTGGTGTCAAACTACCATTCTTTTTTTTTTTTTCCCTAAAAATTCTCATCAATTTAGGATTGTACTTATATAAAGGGGAGGGAGGTGGTCTGTCTATATATGTGCACCCAATTCCTGTGCACATAAATCTATTAAATATACATTTTATATTTGTGTACATATGATACATATACATGTATAAGCATATATGTATGCATATACACATGTGGGTTTATGTGCATATAGACATTAATATATATGTACATTAATAGAATATACTTTCTCTCTTGTCTATTTAAGGCAAGATTTCGAAAATAAAATTTCCCATTACATTTTCTGACTTACTGCCTCTGACTTCTCTTGGAACTCAAGGCTCAGCCAACAAATATGGTCACAAAACCCTCTCTATTCCATTCACAGAACCTCCAGCCTCATTGTTCTGGTTTGAAAAGACAAACCAGTGGGAGACACCAAGTCAGAATAACAATTTATTAAGAAAATTAGAGGAAAGGAAAGGAAAGGAAAGGAAAGGAAAGGACACTGGTTTAAACTGACAGAGTCAGATACAACCTAACACTCTGTTAGTCAGGGTAGCAGTAGCAGTCCAAAGGGATGGTGGCTGCAGTCCTCTGAAATGATGGATGTAGTTCAGTTGAGGCAGTGATCCAGTAAAAGGGTCTGGTCTTCGTTGGAAGGTCCAATGGTAGGTATGTAGCTCCTGTCCTCTGGGAATCCAGTGGAGAAGAAAGCTAAACTGGAGTTTTCAAAACCTCAGTTATATCCAAGATGGGATGCTTGGCTCCTCCCCCTGGGTGGAGTATCTCACAATGAGATGGTGAGTCATGAGATAAGGCCTGATGGGCCATTAACAGAAGATAGTGTAGGAGCCAGTTATCTCTGAGTCATGTGCCCGGCACTGATGGGCCATTAACAGGAGATAACACAGAGGGAGGAGGCAGGGAGTGCTGTCCCACCTGGTTCTAACAGAAACCTGAAGATAGTGATAGAATACACCCCCATGGAACACATCTTATATCATAACCCAGGACACTCATCTTCCTGAAGTCTTCACCTGAGCCTTTTAATTTTTCTTCTATTTTATTTCTTTTTCCCACTTTTTATTCAAATTCTCTTCAAAAATTTTAATCTGTTATTATTAGATATAATTTTTTTTATCCAGGCTATTCTGCATGTCTTTTCCAGAATATTTACATTTGTTTTCTAGTTTCCACCCAACAATGGAAATTTGGGTATAAACTCTGCAGAAATGAAAGGAGATACTACATCATCTCTGGATGTCTCATTCCATTTTTCTATGCTATGGACTTCATCTCCTCATGCCCTGGAGTCGGTGGAAAGAATTAAACCCCTTGCCGAGGAAAGAGGGGACATTAGTTCTGGAAGTGCCTACCTGTTTTCCATATGCACAGTACCTGCAGAGCTGTGCCATTTCACTTAGACCCCTACAGCGGCGGTGAAATAAAGCAGAGCTTGACAATTTTTGGCTGTCTTGATGACAGTAACTTTTATTCTGAACTGAAATCGTAGACTGAAAACAGGTTTAATTAAAACAGTGAGAGCTTGTGTGTAAACCAGCCCTTAGGCACCTTCACAGAGTCATATAAATCAGAGCCATACAAGACACATTATGTTCCTGAATGCATTTGCCTGTCAGAAGGAGCCCACCCATGCAGGATATCTTGTAGCATTTTATTCAGCCTAGTTTTAAAAGCCCAAATCATTCCGCCATTTATTCCAGCTTCCACAATACACTCTGAGCAAATGCCCTGACTACTTAAGGTCATTTAAAAATCCTTCAACACTGTACATAAAATTGCTACTAGCAGTGTCCTGCTCAATTTAAAAATAAGATATTCCAACACCATATAAATTCTTTTTACAGTTTCAGCTTGTTTCAGTGCTTTTATTTATTATGACTGCTACGATTTTATAATAACTTTTTTTATTTTAGTTGTGTCTGTTTGTCACGGAAGTATAAATATATTGCATAGGGAAGTAGGTAATATCATTCCTTTGTAAAGGACTGGGGCACTGATGCCATGGCAGTGCAGAGCTAGAACTGAATACCAAGTCATCAGCACAGTTAGGATCATATTAGCTCTACCTGAACTTCAAGACTCATCCTGGACCAGGCTATAATGGACATTTTGAAGTAGCAGCCATGTTTTACTACTGCCATGAATAAACTTAACTGTTTAAAACTGGTTTTTATTAGAAAAACTAATAACATGGAACTGATGAGAGAGGACAGACATGACATTTTCTTTAAATTCGTTTGGGAGAACACATCAGAACTGACCTCCTGTCAGAGACTGAAAATAGTTCATGCCTAAAACATTTATATAAAGTTTTGCTCACTATAAAGAAGATACAACCAGAGAAACCTCCTTGAAGAAGTTTGAACTGTAAGTCAAACTGCTGATTAGCAGCCAGGTTTGGGGTGGGGGCAGAGCACAGCTCACAGGAGCCAGGTTTGGGGTGGGGGAGAGCACAGCTCACACAAGCCAGGTTTGGGGTGGGGGAGAGCACAGCTCACA
>VZTN01030231.1:167487-178657 GCA_013400515.1 Erpornis zantholeuca | reverse complement strand
GGGAGGAGGAGGTTTCAGGTGTGTGGTGTAACCTCTGGCCAGAGGCACTGAACACCCATCCTCCCTTACACAAACCAGCCCAGCTGTGGCACCCCAACCCCACAGGCCACATCCATGGGACTCTCATGTGAGAGGCAGCTGAGGGGGAGTCACAATCCATCAAAGACGCCCAAAGTGCTGGGCCTTGCACCAGAGGGCTGCAGGGATGGAAGAGAGTCTGCTGTGAGAGACTGTCCCCTCCCCAGGGGGACATGCCTGGACATTGCTCCCTGGCTCCAGGAGATATAAACCCAGGGGATTCTACACCTTTTCGGGGAGACCTTCACCACCAAGAAGTGCAGCTGGAGAGGATCAATGAAACATCATTGGGATCCACGGAGTGGTGATATTTTCCTTATTCCGTCCCTGTCATTTTCTGTCCCCCCCACCTACTTTCTATTCCTTTTCTTCTCTTTTTCTCTCACATTTGCTGTACAATAAAATCCATATTCTCTTTCTATCAAATTTACTGTATAATAAAATCCATATTATTGACCACTGGCATATGGTCTTCTTTGCACCTTAATTTGGGCAGATGAATTTCTAAAGAATCTTAATAATAATTGGATTTTAACACCTCTCCATCCCTGAAGAATAAGTACAATAATCCCTGAAGAATAAGTACACCTCTCCATCCCTGAAGAATAAGTACAATCCACTCTCCACCATCACAGACCTAACAACCATTTGGCTTCCAGGAGATCTGCCAGGGACTGGAGTTATCTCACAGGTGGGTTTAGGTTCCTCTGCAGCTTCATGGTATCCCTCACCTTTCATTGACACTCAGACACAGAAAGGGAGAAAAAAAAATACAGAAACTAAGAAAGGTAGAAGTGCCCTAAGATACCTCATCAGATGCAGGTTCTTCAGGAAAGAAAGAATCTCTGCCTAGGAACTGGTGTAAGTTCATGCAACTCACACCATAAGTCTGCTGGGTGGACCCCAAACACTTCTCTATATCCCATTTTATGGAACAGAATGTAAACTTGGAGATTTTAGTGGTGGACATGTTTGTTGCTATATATCAAAACAGATCTACAGGGCCAAATTACACCATAACACATTACTTACATTACTTCTCTCACAAGATTGCCACAGTTTTTAACTCATTTCCACTTGTAAAGGGAAATTTTGGAAAAGCAGCAGTGAAAAAAAAAAAGCCATTGATACCACTAGAAAAGAAAAAGAGTGCTCTGAGAAAACATGGATCTGAAAAGAGCTGTTACCAGCAATCATGCAGTGCCTCTGCCATTTATCCACTTCTGTCTTTCAAGAAGCAGGTGCCTAAATAGATTTGCTCATGCATTCAGATTCCATGTTTCTTTTCAAGACGCTCATCATCAGGCACCAAAAAAAAAAAAAAAAAGGAAAGAAAAGAAAAAAGAAAAGAGGAGAAAAGAAACCACACCTAGACTTCAGCAAGGCACTAATGAAAGGCTTTTCCTGGATAGTTAGAGAGGGTATACTGGAATGGGTAATTTAAAAAAAAAGGTAAGATGTACTTCACAGTAGGGCTCCAAATAAAAATGGAGTCTGCGAAACACAAAAGGGACAAGAGGTTGTCATTTTAGTGTGTCCTGAAGCACCGAACGAGCACAGAAGCCATTTTTCCTCGCAAATGCTCAGAGAGGAAATTATTCTTGCAAATAAACAGTCTCTGAGCCATGGCTTAAGACAGTGTGTAAGGGTGCATATGTTTGAGTGCAGTCACTCCAGATCTTGCATTACTTGCATTGTAGCATATTGTGACCTCCATTAAATGGTTCCCACGCACTGGCCACAGCACACGCAGGCTCCAGTGACAGAGCCCAGCATGTAGACAGCTCCATTTCATTAAGAAAGCAGTGCTGAATGCCACAGCTTTGCTGTGTGCCATTTAAAACAGCAATGTACATCTGCTGCGGTACAGACATCACTGGGGAATATCAGCTGGGTACTGCAGCACCATGAGAGGGGTTAGAGGGGTCTGTACTCCTGCCTAAGGTCCCCATCTCAGCTGATTTCCCTCCCAAAGATGACAGTGCACCTCATAGTGCCGTGTGGCAGATCAGATGCTAGTGCCCTGCTGATGTGTCTGCAGTGCTTCCGTTTTCCACAGAAGCTTACCCATGGAGGTCAAATGCCAAAGGCCACAAGGACCCTCCATGTATTTACAGTCACACAGCTACAGTACCATATGAGAGGCAAAAAACCTCTGCACCTAAGCTGGCTTACATGGTTCCAGCTTGAAAAATATGGGAAAAAGACCTATTAGCCCCTTAAGCAGATAACAAGGAGTACATGGCAATAGTAACAACATCCAGGTGCTAGTCCAGAGACCTTGTCCATAGGAAGACTGTGAAGAATTCTAAATCCCTGTTTTACAGAAAAGAGTCTGAGATGGCTGAAGCTAATTGATTTTCCTGCACTGTAGCACAGATATACTAAAAATGAAATATAGTCCTTACTATGTGTCTTTAAAATGGAAAGAAATAAAAAATAAGTGGATGTGGACATGAATACATACAGAAAAAAATGCATATATATCTCGCAGTCATACACAAACAAATGAGTAGAAAATAAGCCTGTATAAGAAGAAATGACTGTGTAAATTTAGAAAATGCCAGCTCTAAAATTCCTTCTGTGACCTTCTATCACTTTAAAGATGCAGTCTTCCATTGCCACAGAAAATGCTAGATTTTTCTCAGATGTCAATAATGGCTGTAGCTAGGAGTAAGTACGGCTATAAATACCATTCATATGCAAAGGGTCAGAAGTGATATTGCATGAATAAATTTAATAATAACTCTATTTATTCCTAAATACTGACCTTGCAATCTTATTGTTTATTAAATGTGTACATTAAATGCAGACAGGATCACTTTCTGTATTTACACAAATGTACTCATCACTTTTCTGGAATAAGTACCTTTTGGACAGACTGGAAATACAAGGTCACCAGCAGCTGTGTGCTATACAGCTGTTCAGCTGTGTTATTTCTCTATGTATAGGTCCAAAGCCTCCTAAGTGTGGTCTGTGGGACAGTTTGGGTCACTTTCTTTGTCCAAATGGTCCATCTGACATATCCCTCATCACACAGGGTACCGTATGCTGGGGTGTGCTCCGAGGACTTGGATCAGATGTTATCAAGCCCTCATGTTCAGTTCGTTTCTGCAAAGTAAAAACAAACACCAGCATGTCCATTTGGACTTAGCTGTGGTATTTCTATTTACCACATCAACTCCAGGCAGCCATCATAATTAGCAACCTCGTGAAGCTTATGCAGCATTTGGCTTCCTCCTGCCTGTTTGACTCTGAGCAAATGGAAGGACATTTGGTGCGAGTGGAGCAGACGGGGAGCAGCTGGGGAGGTGTCTGCATTCCCACCTTCATACAAAGGTTCGAAGCTGCCTTTCTCCACCCCACCAGCTCAGTGCCTCTGATGACCCTGGACCAGACACAGGGCATCTCTGTGAATATGACAATCATGACCTGCTCCTCTCTCCAGTATCCAGACTACCATGCTCTAGACACTGTCTCCAATGCCAGACATTTGATTTTACAATTTTGTCTTTTCTGACCCCCCAAAAAATATTGGTTTGAGCTCATTTTAACCCTGGGAAAATTCCCTTTTCTCTGCTGGTGCTTTCTGTCAGCCACTGTAGATGGGCAGCAGAAATCTGTGATCTGCACAGTGTTGTCTTTCAGGCCGGGAAGGTGCTAAAGGTACCAGCATGACCTACACATTCAAAACCTTTGGAAGCAGATTGTCCTCTTCCAATCTTTCTGCTGCTCCTTATAGTGATTAACTGTACCCTCTGTTAATGAAGGAGACCGTGAAAAGAAAGACTTTTAATTTCTAGCAAAGACAATTTAATTTTACATTTAAGAAGGCATTGCAAATGAAAGCAGAGTTGCACATCAGAGTTTGCCGCAAGGGGCAGTTGTGAAATCTAGGATTCATAATGGCTGAGCAATGGAGGGTTTGTAACAGCTGAGTAGACACCACTCTGTCACCAAAGGTTTAGGTACACCTGATCCTGCCTTACTGCAGATAGTGACAATAAGCGATTTTTGAGGACCTTTGCAGGCAAACCTTTCTAACATTTTGTCATCTTCCTATCTCTAAGCTTTGTTTAGCTGATCCTGATGAATTTACCAGAAAGTTTCATCCGTGACACCACCCGCCCCTTGTTCCACAGTACACTTGAAAACAGAATGCCACCCAATTCAAAATCATCACTAAAATAATGCATCTATCTCCTACGCAACGTCAGTGTGAGGAGGAGAAATTCCTAATGAATGTCTCCAAATCTTCAGAGGATGTCAGAAACAACACTAGCCCATTTTTCTTCCAAGCCCACATAAAACTGAGAGGCTGTGGTTCTGCAGGGAAGTGGGATGGATATATCTGTTTAACAAGAACAAGCAGACAGTAGAAGGTAGAAAGTAGGGAACAAAATAACCTTTCAGCAGTGCAATTTCTGAGAAGTCTGTGCTGTCAGGAACTTGAAGAACAACATACAGGGACAGCTTCTCCATGATGGTCTGAAAATGGAGTGTTAATCAGAAGACTAGTTGCATCTTGTCAGCTAGTCACTGAGCATTGCATGTATGAGAGTTTGGGATAGTTTTTGTGATTACAAAATCCACTGTTAGCTTTCACCGCATAATTTTACAGCAGCATCCCAAATACCACACAGAGCAAGTCCAGCATGGCCATACCAAAATATTTTGACACATATAAAACTTCCATCACCCTCATAAATTTCTTTCCATCACCACCCACAACCTGCATCTCCTGATTCTAGAGCGATGCAGAAGCAATTGCAATCAACTGACTGTGGATATGCTTGGTCTTGTTTGGTACAACATACTCAAGGATGAGCATTCTTGCTAGGATGCTGACCTTGAACTGCAGGAAAAAAAATTATATCTTAGTATTTACATAGACAGATCCTTGCTGGCTAAGGTGAGCAGAACACTGAGACTATATGCCTGCTGTCTCTAGCAATAACATGAGAATATGGATAATCCTTCAATATGTCTTCAAAGTGTACAATGGAGTTAAAATTTAATAGCTGTACATCACTGTTTACATAAATCACAGGAGTAAATAAACCAGATCTTTCTCTCTTTCTATCTCAAAAGCCAAACAACTATCCTATCACTCATAAGAACACCTTCTTTGCAAATCCCATATGCCTTATCTCCTCCCAGAATGTGTTTCCTCAGGAATGTCGCTTTCCCCATATTTCTTCAACAGTGCCCCAAGGTAGACTAATTATTTTTCCTCAAAGCAGATAAAGAGGTAATGGTGGGTTTACTATACACAGAAGTGATGCTGCAATTTCTCTATCATTTTCAGGATGTTCATAATAAAAATACATGCTTCTACTGCAACCATTATGCCACTGTCTCTTGCCTGTGCTTCAGCCCACAGGGATGACAGGCTGATTTAGACACTATTCCCAGGAAGATGAAAGAGCAAGGAGAAGCTGTAAAATGCAGGTACGAAATCTGAAATTTCAGAAATTTTTCTGGTGACAGTGAGTCCTTGCAGACTTAGGAAGAGTGAGGTTTCTAGCAGCTGGGATTGTCAGGCAAAGGTGGGTTGGATGCAATAATCAACTGCACCATGGGTTTGTTGGTCACTGCACATCATGCCCATAACATTGAAGCCGAGGTCAAACCAGGAAGTCAAGTCAGAAAAGCAAGGTCAGCATCAGCAAAATTAGGGCCTGCAATTCAGCTAAAGCAAGGATACAGGACAAGGACTGAGCTTAAATCACAGGATAATTATGTTTGGGAGCAAATTCAGGAAGTTGTTAGTCCTACCTCCTGCTCCAAGCAGGGTCAGCTATGGTGTCAGAAAAAGTTGCTAGGGACTTTATCCAGTCAGATCTTGAAAATGTATAGGGATGAAAACTGTACTGTCTTCCAGGAAACCTCTTCCACTGCTGCACTCTCTTTATTGATTCTCTTTACATGCACTCTGAACCCATCTTGTTTCACCACAAGCCTGTCTTCTCTCATCCTATCCACACACACCACTACAAAGAGCCTGTCTCTGTCTTATCAGTACTTCTCATAGGTGTTGGGTAAGGTCCCCTCACATCTATCTCATCTCCAAGCGGAACAAATCTAGCTCCTTCAGCCCCTCCTCACAGGACACGTGCTTCAACACCTGCTGAACTTGCTCCAGTCTGTCAATTACTTTCCTGTACTGGGATCCCAAAACAGGTTGCTGTACCTAGGTCTAATGAGTGCTGAGCAGGGGGAAGAAGGTCACCTCCCTCAGTTTACTGTCTGTGCTCCTGTTCATAGAGTCGAGAAGGCTTTTGCCCTCTGTGCTGCAGGGCTCATGTGCAGCCTGCTGTCTGTCTGTCTGTCAGATCCTTGTTTCATAAGGCTCCTGTCAACCCATTCCACCAGCCTGTCTTGGTGTATCTCTCTGGCAGTTCTGCCCTTGAGTATATTGACAGGTGCTTCCCAGTCAGGCTTGATGAGTTCATCACCTCCTCTAGGTCACTGATAAACATGTTACACGGGTCAGGTCTCAGGAAAGAGCACTGATAAACCTCACTGAAGATATGGTGGTACAAAGAAAAACCACATAGATCAAGGAGCTCTGAGCATCCCCTGTAGATGGTCCACAGCTTGGAGAATTGAGGAACTGCCTGGCAACAAAATGAGAAGCAAAAAAGAACAGGGAAAAAGGAAGATGGAAGAAGGAAAAAGAAGAGAGTGAACAACAGCCAAACTTCTGAGTGAAGAGGTCTAATATAAAGAAGCAGAATGTGTGCATAGAGAGATACTTGGACAGAACAAATAGAAACCTGCCACCATGCCCAGGGGCTTTTGTACCACACCTGATTAGCATTACCTCAGTGAATATTCTGGCTGTCACCATGGCTTAAATATAGATGGGATTGCCAAGCAGACTTTATCACATTTTCTTGAAAACACTGATGACTTTCATTTGAAAGTCACTTCTTGAATATTTAAAAAGTAGCATAACAGTAAAAGGATAATGAACATAAAAATAATGGTCTTGTATATACAACTTCATGTATTCACATTCATGACAGAATATTCAATCTTGAAGAACAGGAGAAAATCCTCTACTGGTCTCAGGTCCATATAAGACATTTTTATTTCATTGACTTTATAAATGTCTGAGTTTGGGTGAGCTCATGATTTGAGACTCCTTTTAGAGTCAGTAGACAGAAATGAGCACATCCAGAGAGTGATTTATTAGAACAGTCTTAAATGCAAATCTCCTCTGGAGACTTCAATTTCTCTCTTCAACTCCAGTGAAGGAAGGTCAGTGCGTCTAGCTCAGACTTGGTTGCCTGACTTAGAGGAGAAAGCAAAAATCCTTACTCCTGTAATTACACAGACCATTGGGAATCCCACCTGAGCCTTGCTGAGAGCAGCTGATCCTTGTGGGAACAAGATTTTTATTGCATAAGACTATAACAGGATCTAAATCCTCCTGTCTGTTTTTTTCATTATCTTTAGTTGACAGACACTGTTCTAAGATATTAAGTCTTAGAGATAGTAGGGAAAAACTTGAGGAAAGATGTCGTTGTGCAAGCAGCACATTTCAAAAATTAACACCAGAGATGTGACTATGGCAAAAGAAAATACCCCTAGCTCTTCATATCATAGCACCAACTTGCATCCCATGGTTGCAGAGCAGCAAAAGGAAGGCAAAAGCATTAAAATCACTAATGAAAAGCTTCAACATGATTTTCACTCATTTTTGATTCTCTGTCAAAAACATCTATGCAGACACTATATCATGTAGATGCTCCAGAGAAACGATGATTGTACTGCCACCTTGGAAAAAGTAGGAATCCCAGGTGTCTTTGAAATGTGTGTGCCCAGAAAACCGGGAACGGAATTCACTTGATCACATCTAGACATCTACCACACATCCCAACATCTGAACTGGGCTTCTTTTGTACTCAGTTGAGAAAAAGATATTTTCTGGGGAACTTCTGAGTTCACAAAAAAGCAGACAGCTAATGCTCAAGTCTGTTGCACATATGCAGGTATCTAGTGCCATTTCAGGACTGCAGTATCCCTTGGGGTTGTCACATATGACAAAGGACCTATGTCTTCCTGGAATAGGAGCTAGTAGCCAAGTGGCAGTATCTTAAACTGCAGTAGGTACCACAATAATGTAAGCACATTGAACTGGACTTACACAGCAGGGATGGAATTCAGTTTCAGAATGTAGAAGCATATTAGACGCTTGAAATCAGCTGGTCACATGTAGGTATTTCTTTAAGCCTGAGCCTAAAAGCTCTCAAGACTCTACTGTATTGACTAGATCCTCATCCATTGTAATGGAGGCTTAGACACCTCACTTGCATGCAAACACAGATTTCAGTGCCTCAATGTGCATCTACTCCTAGAGTGACATCAAGTTGTCTAAATGCCATAAAAGATGTCATAGGACTTCCAGCTGCTCCAGGAGAACTTGCAACTTTTGTTAGTGATGTGTCTTTCATAAGTCAAACCCATATAGGTGTCTGAGATTCCTTCAGGCACCTCAGATTTAATTAAGTACCTGTATTTTAATGACTGAATTGAACTTCTTGCAAGTTAATGTGATGGTTTCCAAGCCCAGGGTCCACAGCAGGAGAATACCAACACTTCCCTCAGCAGGTGATGTACCTGTACTACAAAAGCAGTCTGGCACCTCCTCCCATGCATGCACACAGCTGAGACATTAATGATGAGCTGCAACTGTGATGCCTTAGGTTTTAACTTTTACATTTTTCAAATCCTGTACTGCTAGTGTAACTGTACCTTGTTAAATGCTGGTTTCTTATGCTGCTCTCGGTGCTAAGATAGATACAACAAAACCTCTAACTTGCCCCTCAAGTACACATAAAAACAAGAACCGTAAACCATCATCTTGGAAAGAGGGGGGCAGGCTTGGGGGTAAATCACATCATAGGCTGGGTTCTGGTTAGTGAATTGATATTGTTATAAAAGTGTGAAGCTCTCGTGACTGGGGGCATCCATTTTGGGATCCACCGAGGCAGGACCTCTGGATTCCAAAGTGTGCACCTGAAGGCCTTTCAAATAAATACCACCTTTATTCCTTTGTTCCTGTCTGGTCTCTGTTTCTAGGTAGACAATTTAAGGCATCAACAGCAGCAATGGTTGGACAGCAGGAAGAGCAGGTACTCCTCACCCTTCCACATACAAGTTTACATGGAAGAGGAAGGATTTGTCCCATCCCATTTCAGAAAACACAAGTATCAATTTGATACAGATGTGAACTGGGCACTGGAGAGAAATGGATACTATTAGGGCAGAATTCACCTGACATTTTCTTTGGCATAATGTCATTCTTGCTCTGCAAGTGCCAGCTTCCCTTCCCTGACTTCCAAGGCAGACTACATGACAAGTTCAAATGTAAATGTCTCTACTGTGAATATCAAGATCTGGTCACATCCCACACTGCAGGATACCAGCAGCAAGGTTGCCTCATGCTTTGTCTATCTCCTGTGGAAATGGATAAACTGTCTCAAAGAAACTGTTTGGAAAGTCTCCAGTAGATAATCTTGCCTACAGTTCTCCCGCTGCTGGACTGCCCCAGGAAGCAGATCTGCTTCTGCCTCTCACTGAAGTGCTTTTACTTCAATTTTTTCAAGAAATACTATATGAGAATGACAGCTTTTGAGGAAGGACTTTGAGAGACTGAAATACATACATATAATCTGTGTGTGTATGTGTATAAGCTTTTTCCCCACCACTCCACAATTCTGCCCAATCCTTTTTAATGGTCCAAAGTTACGGGAATTTCATCATTTCTATAGGAAAGCTGTTCTAATATTCATTACTTTAAAAGTTCACTCTATAGTTACTCTGTGCTTAGCCTATATTTTATTTCTGTGAGAACTGAAAATGTATCAAAAGCCAACAGTAAAATAGGAGAGAAAAAAGGAAAAAATGTGTAGAGGCATATAAGAAAGAGCTTGTGGCTTATGCATGACTGTAAAACTTCAAGAAAAAGTTAAATTAATGAAGGTAGTTCACAGTTTAAAATTAATTATTTTTGCATTTCCTTTTCTCAAAGGTTCCTCTTCAGTATTCCGAATATAAATGGTGGTGGGATTATTTAGAAACCAAGTACATTATAACTAAGGCCTATAGCAACCTCACTCAGCAGTGAAATTTGTTGTCTCCCTCTGATCCTCAGATTATGGAGATGAGGGGATGAATGTACATCAGTAAGATTCCCTACCGAGATAGCTTTTCACTCTTTTCAGTAAGAAAAAGATCAAAGGGAAAATAGCTAATTAACATACCAAAGGAGACAAAACCCCTAGAGCTTTATCGTTGTTGCAATCCAATAATAAACAGCCAAGTACAAAAAAGATTATTTGATAGTGACACACAGAATTGAAAGCCTTTGAAATGTCAGCTTCTCAAAAAAAATATTTTTGGAAGGAAGAAAATACCATAATTATACAGAATAATGTTTAAGCATTGGGGAGTAACTCTTTGCTCCTATGAGAACTTGCTTGTAAAACTACTGTGCTTAAGCACAAAAACTTGGGTTGCCTTTATCCAAAATAAAATAAATGTTAAAAAATACCACACAAAAGGCTTCAACTTCCTTCCCAAGCAAACACTCAATTCTTTTATAAATTAAAAATTAATTACAGGTGTTCTTGTTCTATTAAAAAAATATCATCAATCTCCATTCCCAGACAATCTTCCTGCTTTTACAGGCTCGAGGGCAGTGGGATTTCAAGATTTCAAATGATGGCTGTCTGGGCTGGTGAACTCCTATTCCATGCTGTAAGTTCTAGGTACTTTTAGAAATCCAGAGGCAGAAAAGACAAATTCATGTAGCAGTAAATCATGGGCAACACTTCCCTGGGGAAAGCAACTGCTCAGAGTACATGGATGCATCAATACCAATGAAAGAAAAAGGACTGGGGCATGGGCCAAAGCATATTAGTTTGCAAGTAGTTTCTCTGGCACACTTCTGGCTCAGAGCAGCTTTCTTTTCACAGCACTATTAAAAAATTAGCACCACTCTGAGGCCATTCACAACAGGTACTTGGGCACAGACAATCTGAGTTTGAGGATAATTTTAGCTACATGGATGGGAACAGTT
>VZTN01030231.1:136665-166600 GCA_013400515.1 Erpornis zantholeuca | reverse complement strand
AGTTACAGAATCACAGAATCACAGAATCACAGAATCTCTTATGTTGTAAAAGACCTCCAACATCATCAAGTCCAACCTTTGACTGATCACCAACTCATCAATTAGACCAGAGCACTGATGGGACGTGCCTACAAGTATTGAGGGCTCTGGCTAATGGCATTACTTTCAATTACCTTTAAATTATCATGGCAATAGGTAGAGGTACCTGAGGAAGGAAGGAAATTAAACATCATTCCTGTTTTCAAAAAGGGCAAGAGGGGTTTCNAAACTGGTTGCATGGCCAGGCCCAAAGGGTGGTGATCAGTGGCACAACATCTAGTCAGTCCAGGAATTAATTAGCAATACACCCCAGCCTGTCACCCTGGGCTCCAATCCTGTTCAACACCTTCATCCTGATCAGGATGATGGGACAAGGTGTGCTCTCAGCGTATTTCCCAGTAAGACAAAACCAGGAGTGGCTGATACACCAGAGGGTTGTGCTGCCATACAGGATCTTCAACAAGCTGGAGAAATGGGTTAACAGGAACCTCATGAAGTTCCACAAGAAATGCAAAATCTTGCATCTGAGGAGAAACAACCCCAGGCAGGAGCACATCCTGGAGATCCACTCAGCTGGAAAGCAAATTTGAATGTGGACACCAGGTTGAGTATGAGCCAAGAGTGTGCCCTGGTTACAAAGGCCAGTGGTATCCTAGGCTGCATTACACAAAATATTGCCATCAGGTGGAGAGAGCTGATCCTTACTCTCTCTCCAACGCTGATGAGTCCACACTTGGAGTACTGTATCTGGCTCTGGGCTCTTCAGTACGAGAGACATGGGCATACTGGTGAGGAGGGTCCAACAGAGGGCTATGGGATTGATTAAGGAACCAGAGCACCTCAGCTACAAGGAGAGCGTGAGAGAGCTGGGCCTCTTTAGCCTGGAGAAGACAAGTCTCAGGGGGATCTTATCAAGGAATATGAATAACTGAAGATAAGGTGCAAAGAAGATGGAGACAGATTCTTAGTGACGCTCAGTGACAGAATAAGAGGCAATGTGCACAAACTGCAATACAGGAAAAAACCTCCTAAACATAGGGAAATTTTCATTGTGAGGGTGATCCCTGAGAGCAGGTTGCCCATAGAGGCTGCGGTTGCAGTCTCCCTCCATGGAGGTATTCAAAGCCATCTGGATATTGTCCTGAGAAGCTGCCTCTAAGTGGTCCTGCTTGAGCAGGGGATTAGACCCAACAACCTCTAGAGATCTCTTCCAAATTCTGTTGCTCTGTGGTTCTGCAATATCTTCTCACATCAAAGGTATTCTCGCTTAATTAGGGCTGCCATTATTGTGGGAGAAAAATTAATTTCCTTTGCTTTTATTCCTCCTACTCTCTGAATAAAGGTAAGTTTCACTTTCTACTGGAACCAGTCATTACAATAAAAAAATGCTTCATTTTACACTGCAATTCCTTAATTTATTCAGCATATTTGTGACTCAATACTGAAGTGCCAATCTATAGTCCTCACTGACAGCACAAAAACAGGCCCATTTCTTGAACCCATTTTATGTAAGGCAGGGATGCAAAGGAGATGGAAGACAACACTCAAAATTTGCTGCCTGACTCAGACATTGAAAGCAGAATCCATGCTAGTTAATATACAGTAAATACTGTGGTTTACATTTTAGGTCCTGAAACAGGCACATCCATACCACTGGCACTAGAGGATCCAGAAGCAAGAGTGAGTGGAGGACCCCAGCTTTTCAATAGATCCTGGCTCCGTCCAGGCTATTTCAAAACCCAATCTGCTAGAGAGGAGCTAGCCCTCATGTGGACACAAGCCACATTGTGCTACACAAATCTTGGACCATGGACTGACCTCTGGCTCTCTTTCTACAGCAAAGCAGCAATTTGGTCACAGTCATAAATTACCTCCTTGTGTGGAAAAGTTGCTTCTGTATTCCCAGCTAAAACATGACAGTCACCAACTTGATGCAGAGAATATTCTAAATGAAACCAGTTGAATCCAAAACTGAACAAAAAAGCCACTTTCAGAGGACCAGTCTTCCACTTCAGTTGTGCCAAGCTTAACACGTCAGCTATTATACATAGAGAGAAAAAACTTTCCTTTGAAAAGACACAATTATCATAAATAAATCCCTGAAAGATGGCCAGGATACGACATTTGAGAGGCTAAATGCAACTACACAGTGTTTTAGTAGCTCTCATTGGTTCCTAAGTGCAGTGCAGACTGGCCTGAAGAACCCAAAACAAACACCTGTAGCTGCAGCTGACAGGATTGCCACTGTCACTGTCACTGTCCCTGACAGTGACACAGGTCAAAAGCATCCAAAGTCCACTCCTCTGGGTCTGCCCTGATAGTCTGGCAGCAAAGGCCTGCCTTTTACCCTGCTAGTGGTATAAACTCATGCAGACAGCATAATTTGGTCTGAAATCCCCAAACAGCTGAAAACTCATTCTACTCTTCAATGAAGAAAACATCCTCATGTAGCCAGCATTAAGTGCCAAACCCAGACTGGTCCAGAACTGTACAAACTGGGTTTCAACAACTCCCTTCCAGTTGTGACTGAGTTGCACCCCCTTTTTAAAAAGTCAGTCTAGAAAGAAATGAGGAGAAACTTAGCAGTCAGCTAATAAACAAAACACTTCTATGGGTTCTTTGTATAGATGCTTTGGGCAGGCTGTGAGCACAGCTCTGCTCTTCCAGAGTTAGTAATTTCAGTGTGAGATGATAAAAGTATTCAGTTTTAACCTCTATTGTTTTTCCACTTCAAAAAGCCTCCAAAGACTCTCAGAACTTCTTCAGGACTACAAAAATTCTTAATTATATTTGCCTGTGTGTCTCAACTCACCCAAATATCACATTTAGAAGTGCTTTTGCTAAAACGGAAACAAATGTATATTACAGACTAGGAGAGATATTATGCCATAATGATTCTTTGGCAAGCTACCAAAATATAAAAAGCTTCTGACAAATCAATATAAGGAGTGTTTTATACAACATAATAATTGCTTTAGCTATATACAAGACACAATTTTTATATGTCCATTATCTTTTCACTATAAAAGCATTGGAGAATTTAGAAACATCATGTGTGTATTTTCATGTCTGACTATTCTCATCTGTTTTACTAAAAATAGTCCTTTCATCAGTCATGAATCATCAGTACTAGGCAAACACAGCTCTCTTCCCACATAAAATTCACACACATTCTTGTGGATGGCAGAATTAATTCACTTCAGTCCTTATTGTGTTTAATTTCTCCCATTGTTTAAGGGAAATGTTTCTAGAGGAAGGAGGAGAACTGTTGAGAAGGACAACTATTTATGAATTTTAGAAAACTGTTGAAGAACTTAACTTACAACAAAAGAAAACAAAATGTTTTTACTAAAAACCCAGTTCAGTGTGTTGTGACACATTGTAACATGCCACATTACTTATAAGATCAGTCAAAACCCTCCACATTCTGAATAACAAACACACATGAAGAGTCATTTATGAAATGGAGAAATATTTCCATAAATTAATTGGGAACAGATTTCCTCACATCTATTCCCACACAGAAGCAGCTTGTTCCACAGACAGGTTTTTCTTGCTTCAATATGAGTAACCAGGAAAGTATTTGACCCTTGACAAATGATTTTGAATAACGAATATGTTTTAAAAATATTCCAATCTGTTCATGGGCAAATTCATCAGCAGAACAGCAGGCAAAATATTTTACCTTCACTACTTTTTATTATTTAGCCATCTATTCTAATGTCTCTTCGAAACCTCGCCCTTCAAAATGCCCCTGCCCCCTCCCTCTTTAACTCCAACTGCAGCAGTAGAGGCTTTTGCAAAAACCTCCTGTTGATAGCATTCATTACTTGTTAGTCTGCAAAGTGATGAGGTAGAGAATGCTTGGAATTAAAATAGGAAAATGATTACTACAGAGGAAATGCAAGTGCAATAATCATCAAGTGCACTAAGTTCTCACTGTTTGATTACGAATCTCAACCAGCTACCATAATTTCATATTCAGAGGCGATTGGGGTGGAGGAAAAAGGAGTATGTTTTTTAAGGCTTTGTGAGGTTCCCTCACTTCCTCTTTAAGTCAAGCTTATCTACACAAAAAGATACACTAAATGAATATTGGTCAGATTGTAAAGTCAAGCATTCCAGTGCTAGTAAATGCCAAAATTAAGATTTCCTGAAAACATTAATTCAGTCCCTTATACATATGCATTGTGCCACGCTCTTTAATTGCTTGATGACATACTATTTTTTCCATATAGTCCTTGCCTCATTCTGTGCTCATGCTTGGTGGTGCTCACTTAATGAGTAAGCTATTCAACCTTCTCTTTTATCCTCCATATTCAGTGTGGCCCCAATGCTTTATTTATGGCACGCTATTGAAACCCTTCTATGAAGACAGAATTCATTTTCTCATGGGCTTTTCCATGGCTGTCATCACTACCATATCTTAAATATTCATTAGGCCAGAGAGAGAGAGAGATATGCTGTAGTTTGGTGGTTGGAAGTCTCACCTGGGAGAGACCTCCAACACAGGCTCTGCTCCAATGAATACTTAAATAGCCTGTATCGAACAGAATAGCTCCAAAAGGAGACACTAACCTGATATTTGCAAACTCCTGGTTATAGCAGTCATCACAAGAGTGGCAAACTTGGGCTGGAGACCTTCCCAATTAGGTAGAAACTGTCCCTAAGCTTTCAGAGGTCTAAGTATGACATATCAGACTGCTGCTTGCTTTTCCAACAAAAGACTACTGTGGATAACACTCTTAACTACAGGAGGTGGCTTACCACTATGTGAAGAAATGAAAAGCTGGCTTTCTTCTGGCTGAAAGCAACTCTCCCAGCCCCAGGAGCCCCAGGAAGCTCCTCACCAAACTTTCTGTCTTCTTCAGACTATTCTTGAACATCCAGTTCTCTCCATGTCCCCTACAAGTGCCCAGCAGAGATGACTGTAAGCCTTCAGTGGTAAGGTAAGTCTAAAGTACCAATGAAGAACCTTTAGCCTAGTCCATAAGGACCCTAAAACTGGGCAAACCCTATTTAGCCACATGTTTCCTAGCATTTGGCACACGTGGTGTGGCACCACTGCATAAGACACGGAGGGGGCTGCTCCCAGCAGCTCAGCACTCACAGCTCAGCTCTCACTTTTTTCTCCGTGAGGTGTTCAACAAACAAGCACTTGGTGTGTTAAACAGCCTCAGAATGTGGACAGAAGCTTGAGGCTGAAATACACAACTCTTTTCTTTAGGCAAAGAACCAAACTAAGCCCCAGCATCTCAGTGCATCTTTCCTCCTATGCTTAATCATAACCCTGCCAAATCAGTAGCAGTTTCAAAGGGAGGAGACAATAGCATCACTCCAAAATGTTTAGGGTCTCTTGATTAAGGTGACTTCCTGTTAAGCACAGTACTGGGTCACATAAGCAGGTTTTTATCTGGGAGATAGATTAGCAGCGTGTTAGACTGGCTGTAGATGAATGCAGCTGTCTTTGCCTTTTAAATTTGTTCTCAGCTATGACAGTGGTAAACACCAGTTTTGCAAAGTGAGAGTCAACCTCCACCCACTTCAATTTAACTTCTTTCTAATTCAAATAAAACTTACTTGTGTAATGCCTCCTTCACAAATTTTTACTCATTTGAGGACTTGGGTTTTTAATTGCTGAGGAATGAAATACTTCAAGTGATTTTCTTTTGCTGACAAAGATTTCTTATAAGCAGGTTTCAGCTAGTTGTCTGTTCTTTTTTTCAAGCTTCCATGTCTGCCTATGCTCCATATAAAACATTTTTGTACATTTCAGACTTTTTTCCATGGCATTTTCCCCCTTTCACTTAAAATCATCCATTTTGGAGTTTCAACTTCTCTTTTAATTGTCAGAACATACATTTAATTTGCCATAGAAACACAAGCTTTCCCACATCTAACACATCCGATTTTAAATTTAAATGAACACTGATGGAGACAAAAATAATCTAAAATTTCATCTTCCTGCTGGGGATCTACTGGAATGATTATAAGAATATGAAAATCTTTTCTCCAAAATTAGTCATAAACACAAAAGCAATCCCTCTCTCATTTCACCTAGGTCTCCCAGGTAATCACCAGGTGATAGTAATGCTTAATCACCATTAAAAAGGGTCAGATTTTAACTGGTGCCCTTAACTCTCAATGTTTTTTCAGAAAACTCTGAAAACTGTTTTTTCAGAAAACTCTGACTCTTTTAACTGTCCAGATGGTTTAATAGGTTCTTTTATTCATTCATATCTAATTACTTGTCTCCTCTAAATATTTGGTTTTATTCATTAGAACACCATGTGCCCGGGAATTCATAAAACCTTTATTAAAGGTTGCAGTTTAAACAACCTATAGCTACCTCACCCTATTTATCATTCATGAGTCCAGATTCCCTCAGCAGGCCATGGGCCAGCATCATTGAAGGGTAAAGTCTTAGACTATACAGACCTAAAGTCCAATTATTGTAACTCTGTCACCAAAGGGCATCTGAGAATTGGTACTGTTTAGCAGCTAGACTGTAGCCTAATGAGCAGCATGTCTGATTTTCATCTCAGGGCTCCACAAAACATATGTGGCACTGTATAAATAGTGCATAGGGACCAGAAAACAACCAAATATAGAGCTCCAAGAGATATAATTTGAACTGAACACATGGTGCTGGTAATGATTGGCATTTGAGTGCATGCTGAGCACAGGGTTAAAGGAACAAACAGATTACACTATGGTGGCATGGAAAAGGATCATTGGAACACATGACACAATGTATAAAGAAGTAATTATTTGGATGGGAAGGTGAGTCATGCCTGACTCTTTGGATGTATACTGTGTGCCTCTTCACCAAGAGCAGACAGACCTACGCTTCCCAGGTTGCCTATAAAAAAGGAACCTGCTGAGCCCTTCCAGTGCTATGCCAGAGACCTCATGGTGTCTACAGGAAATATGAAGCTAGGAGCAGGTTTTTGTCTGGAAAAAGAAAGGCGGATAATAGCAAAAGCAGCCCAGCAAATAGTAAGCAGCTCTTTCTTTCTCCCCATCTGTGGCCATACCAAGAACCTTGAGTTTGTTCTAAGTCACTCACATTAATCCTCCCCCACTCCATTCCTACTTACTGGAAAACCAGAAAATATTTCATAATGGGCTGGGTACATATAATTTCTTAAGCACATACTGATTATCTACATGAAAACTGTAATGAAAATAATAACCAAAATTGTCCATTTACATATATCAAGGGCCTGGAGTTAGGTAACAACTGCATTCAGCTCCTGGGGACCATGGCCTCATTTTATCACTAGCAGCCACAGCAGTTCCCTGCCCAGCCCCAGAGGTCCTTGTCACCTCCTGCAGCTGTGCTGCTTTCACCACAAGGCAGCCAGGTCTGCACTCACCAACACTGAGTAACAGGCGAGCCCATGGACAGGGAGGGGAAGGACAAAGACATCCTCTTGCTACATGGGCAGCCACAACAGAAGCAACTGCGAGTGAGGATTTGTCTCCCCTTCTACTCTGAGGCTGGTAACCCGCTCACACCACCCTCGTATCTCTAGTGAGACCCACACTTAATGGGATGGAGAGCAAGGAGGGAGTTGACTCCTGAAACACATTCCAGCTGTCTTCTCCATGATGCTCTAGTTGTTATCATTAGTACCTGAGTGGGCGTTTCTTCCAAACAGCTTGGGGACAAGATCCTCTGGGAATTTCTTACAGGCAAAGAACTCATCATAGACTTACTCATTAATGTCAAGGCTACATCTCCTTAAAATGTCCAAGCTGCAGAACACAGACTTGTCAGAATGATGGGTAGGTATCCCAGGGAGTGAAACCTCTTCACCCTGCAGCATTCAGAAAGAAATGAAACCTTTATGGAAGGTCAAGGAGAGGAAGAGGGAAGAAAGTGGGATATTGATTTAGTAACCCAGCTGCTAGGTAGCTCACCTGTGTTCACACTGTGCTCTGGGCTATCAGGACTAGTCCTTCTTCATTTACACCCAGGATGTGTTTAAATGGTGTTTATTCCCTGACTGTGAATTCACAAACATCATAGGAGGCAATTCATCACACTCGACAGCTGAGTTTACACTCTTCAGAATGATGGAAGGTGTGAGTAGGATTCTGTTGTGCTAAAGAGAACCCTGAAAAAAATCTTTTCTCTAAAGTGAGTGCTCCAACCACTACATTATTATGCAGAAAACTGGCAGAGATATTGCCTCCTTTGACTGTGGGATTGGAGTTTTTTCTCCCAACACAAGAATAACATTTTTACAGCTGCAGGGATTCCAGCTCAGTGCACTGCAAAGGGAGTACAGGGTAATCCCCTGAAACATGCAGAGCTGCTGCAGGAACATGGGGAAGGGCAGGGGTTCATTCATCTCTCTTTGCTCAATGTTCCCCCACTCAGTCAGTCCATGGGTGTGTTTGGATTCCAGCCCAAGGCATTTTGTCTCCCTCACATACTGACAAGGGAGTACATGTGTCTGCTTGGGGACTGTGTAGTACATAGTGAGAATGAAACACTTAATTTCTAACAACGTCTGGCTTCTCTTGTTTAAGCCATAGTCTTTTACTCTCTGATACTAACATATCATACAGTCTTTCTGAATGTTGTATCATTTTGGGATCACAATTAGTAATGTTACTATTTTTATTTCTTTACTGCTGTACATCTAGACCTTTCAAAAACATCCCTTAGTTTGTCATTTATCTGACTATTTCCTTTGCTAATTTATATCTGTGTCTATGAACTTTTCTATTTCTCATTCATTTTGAAAGTATCTAGAATATATTGATGGCTTCTTTTTCTATCTGGCAGGATGTCTTTATTTTAGGGGGAGGAGGGGAACACCTACAGAAGCATTCATTAAAAATTGCAATTCTCAGGTATATATTCTTATGTTTAAATGTTTTCTCTTGCTACTTCATTCATAGTTATTTTCATCTTTGGTAAACTGGCATTCTCAGGGACCAAGCTCAATTTAATGATGGTCATGTTTTGTTCAGAGGACAAGCTCTACCACGCTACAGAGTTACTACAAGTCTCAGGTCCCTGAGTGCACAAGTGGCCCTGAGTAGGTTGGCTTCATCTCAGCCCTGCTTTGTCACTGAGGACCTGTCTGGAAGCCATTGGACAGTTGGACAATCATCCGTCCCTGTCCCCACTCTGCTGGCCTCACTGGGGCAACACAACTTCAAGGGGAATACATTGTCCCTGCCTGCCTCGACACCACCTGTGCTCCCTTCCCCCATCAAGAAGCCCTGTCTGAGAGCACCCCTGACAGCATTTTCCATATCTTCTTAGCAGGACCATCTTAATGCCTGCCTCATGAAGTGAAACAGCTTTGGGAAGGACACTCAACAGCACGTGCCTCCCCAAAACCCTGGTGCTCAGGGCTATATAATCAACAGGACACCCAAGCCCAAGGCCACTTTCTGACCAATTTGTCACAGGCAAAGCATCCAAGGTTGCATGTCTTCACTGAGCAACCCAATCACCGTGTGTCAGAGTCTCCTGCACAGCTTTCCCTCAAGCTGCTACAGGAATCATCCTGTGTCCTAAATATTGCAGCACCTGAGTTTTTGGGTGAGGATATGAAAATGAGACATTAGCCACAGCAGATGAGAACTACCTAGCCTTAGGTAGCTCAACAGGAGGGGCCTTCCCTGGCTAGGTCAGGAGAAATGAAAATTGTTTCAGGACAGCTGAAGTTGTCAGTTCCAAACCACCCAGAACATGAGCAAATGCTGCACCACCCTATACTGCTGAGTAGAAGTTGTTTCCTGAATTAAACCTCTCACATTATTCTGTCTCCCACATTATTCTGCCAGATTTACACTGTTAACCCAAATTTTTCACTAGCTTTAGAAAAACTAAGATCATATTTTCCGAAGATTTTAATCAGTCACAAAAATAAATACAAGTTATCGCCTAGGTTTTCTATTTGTTCTACTTAAAAACCAGTCCATGTCAAACAGATTACAGAAATTGATTGAAACCAGTCCACCACCCCAAATCACTTGCAGAAGCTCAAAACTAGTGCCAAATGTTAATAATCTAAATTAACAGAACTTTGCAGCCAATTTATATTGGCAACATGTATTGTAAAAGAGAAAGGTTTCCAACTTATTTGTGTCTGTAAAACTGTCTGGATGAGAAAGTACTCACTGCCTTCTTCCCTTTTTGTTGTCATCTCTCTCAGTCACCATCCTAATCATAAGCCATCTCTTCAGATTTCCCTCATGTAATGATCTCTACATCTATCTGTCATCCAGCCTTGAGTGAAGTGGCTCTTTCACTCATCTGACAGAAGTAGAGTTGGTTTGCCAAATTTCCATCATTATCACTGCATGGCACAACTCTGGGATATTAATAAATAGTTTGTTTCCTAGGGCCACCCAACATGGATTACTTTGGAGCATCTCTTATCTTAGTGCAACAATTATAGCATTTAATAGGTTAAGGGATATAGTGTGTGTAGGATTTCAGGAAATCCTTTCTCGAGGTTTTCATTTCTTAGTTGAGATGCAGGGTGCAACTACATAAGGATTAGCTATTCCTTCTCCCAACACATGCTTCTTTGATGATACCACATCCTTCTATCTTCCTCTGTGGAACAGAAATGGAGAATAGTCACGCTGGGGGAATTATTAGCCTCAGCCTCCTTTATACCTTTAAGGCAATTACATTCCAAGACAAGAGTATCTAATGTACAGCACTTTCAGCATGTGTAACTTAGGTAGTTTTATGAAGTCACGAAAACCTCCAGATATATTCCTCTTTTAAATGCTGTCATATGCTATAACCCTTATGCCAGGTTTAATTTTTGATTAAAATGTTGATTTTTTAATGTTTTGAAGGTGGAATAGATTTTCAAATAAAATATATGGGCATTTTTTACTCTGGAAGGAACTTCGTGAGCCTTTTTTTTTTGACTCATAGAGAAATAAGGCAGAATTTTATGATAACCAAGGATAATTAATTTGTTTGTTACCATGTTTTAATTTGACACTCAGCATCATGGTATCTGAGTGGAATACTGCTGCAATGGAGGAGCATACAACTTTCAGCCCAGTACTTTAAAGAATGAATACTTATATACAGGCATCTTTTGCACAATACTCTGGACTGGGCAGATAATATATGTGTGTTTTGTGCCAGAGATGTCCCAGAAAAAGCCACTCCAGATGCATCAGTCTTAGTCAAGATGTATGGAGGAAACCAGTTCACATATTTCTGAGCAGACATCTCTGGCATCACTGCCTAAAGTGATAAAAGACTGGGCATAATAACAGGCACAGAAGGTGCCAATGTTCCTCTCTGTTAATCAGGCAGAGCTACTTGAAAATTTCCCATCAACATGATTTTGTGAAGGAAAAGGTTGTCAGACAGTTATAGATAAAAGAACACCTAACTCTATGTATTTTCCTGCCTGAACAGTCCTGATCTTTGACTGTTCCACTTCATCTGCTCAGAATTGCCCTTCTCTCTCATAGGTAGAGTTTCTCAGAATCACACCTCCACTCCCACGGTCAAACTTCTTTCTTGGCACCTTTGCTATGAAGTATTTCTCCCCACTCCCTCTATCCACTCACAGGCTTTCTTTTTGTCTTTCAGTTCTTCTGACTTCAACTTTATTGAAAATTTTCCCCCTAAATTTCACCAAGTTGAATGCACTTCTTACCAAGTAATCCACCTCTTGTTCACCCCTCCTTGAGGTGCAGAATTGAAAAATTGCTTTGTCCAGTGACATTCTAATAGACGAAGTGTTATTCTAATAGACGAACAAAACCATATCCCCGAAATGAATTTTTTAGCTGAGCCCTTGTATGCATGGCAAATTCCCACTGTCAGGCTGAGCCAGCCTTTGTACACAGGCAGGATGTCTCCACTGGACAAAAACTGTCGCTGTGGGAAAACATCTGTCTTACACACAAACAAACAAACCCACAGTTTCCATCAGGAAAACAAAACCAAAACCCTTAATTTTCCTCCTCACAAATAAATATGTTCTCAGCTACAACTTTCTGTTCCGTCAGAACTTTTCACAACAAAAAGACCTGTCTCTCAAGCTGTTGTATCCAAGGGGCTTGCAAGGTCATAGCTGACTGAGATTCACCTGGCAGCAAACTGGAACAGATAGTAGAATGCAGGGAGAGTAATACTGCAATGATATTTAGTGACCAGCCCACTTCTATTTCTAGCAGATATTTATAAATGCTTTTAAAGCAGAACATGTTGCACAAATCTTGCTTGGCATGACAAAGACATGAGTAAGTGTGACAAGTTCCTTGTCAAAGAAAAAAAATGTTGCAGTCCTCTGTCCAAATAGATTTCAAAATACACAATGAGATACCAGTTTTGTCTGGAAATGGACACGGAGTGACAGGTCAAGTATGGCTTTTAACTGATGACCACGTAGTAAATAGTAAGAAAATTACTCTAAAAGACAATTTAGACACCAACAATATCTAGCTTTCCTGATACTTCCGTAACCACTTCTATCTTGCTTAATCTGTTCATCCCAGTCAGATAGGGTCAGGAAACATGAAATTCTACAACAAAATAAAAAACCAAAGCAGCACTTCCATTAGCAGTGCTGCCATCCCTGATGGCTCACAGCCTAATCTGGTGGACCAGCTAAGTCTCTGAAGGGGATGAAACCCATCTGACCTTCCAGAGTCTAAGCAGCAGAATATTCCCTTTGAAGAGGGGCAGGTGACCCAGATAAAACACCTGTACACACACAGACACAAGTGTACCTACACAGTCTGCATTGGCAGAGGGTCATGGTGCTCCAGCCACCCTGGCTCTGCCTGGTTTGGGGCAGGGTGCACATCTCACCCAGCCCACGTGGAAGCTGTACCCAGCAGTGCAGCACTGTTCTTATTCTCCACGAGACACTGAGGGCACCTCTCCAGCTGCCACTCCAACACCACTCAAGTCTATAAATCCAGCAGCATCTCTCTTATACCTATGCAGGTATCAGAGGTGCATTCATGTTTCTAACACAGAAATAATCCCATGTTTCCAGCACCTGTATCACTCCCTTGGGGTAATACTCAGTGCGAGACTAAGACATCAAGAAGAGAGTTCTTCCATTATGGCAGTGAATATCAGCAGGGGCAAGAGACAACTACAGCTGCACTAGAGTTTTTACATTACTAACAAGCTGCCCATGGTCAGGTATATATAGGGAAACATCACCATTCATAACATCAAACCAAGAGTAACACTCCAGTTATTTTTAAGTTTTGTGTTGTTCTTGCTTGTGACCTAAATTTACAAGAAGTCTGAGGTTAATTTTCATCTTGATGGAGTTCACTGCTTTTGGGAACATTAAATGTTTCATTATTATGTGGAACTCTGGCTTCTGCAGAATCTACTGTCATTCTGTCACTGTTGCCTCTATGTGTTCCCTTTAGGTGATGTTAGATCTATAATCTATTACATTCTGCAAATAAACTGCCAGTATACTGGCACTTGCTAGTCTGCTTTAAAAACCTTTCTTTCAACAGTAGTTGACAAGTACTGGGCAACTAGTCAAAGCCATTCCCCTTTGGGGACCAGGAAGGCTATGCCTAGGAGATGTGAAAGGAAAAGCCAAATTGTGTTAAACTCTAGTATTAAGAGAGCCAGGAAATGAAGGAAAGCAAAAAAGAAGAAAGAGCTGGAATTAGTGCAGTAATAGTGTTGTTGTTGTTATTGTTATTTATAACTAATGTTTATTCCCAAAATCATAAACATGAAGAATAAACATGCATCTATCCAGAGTAGATCAATTCTTTTAAAGCAGCTAAGCCGTGTGTATTACCATAAAGGAAGTAAAAAATTTAAACTTAACTTGCACTGAATATTCTGAAATACCTGAAACTGACAGTGCTGTGTCAGTAAATTTTTTTTACTCTTTGTTCATTATTAAATTAATATATTTATTATTTACAAGAAGACATTATCTGCCTTACTGCCTTGGAACTTTAGGACCTTCAGAGTTAACTCAATGTCTTTCAGGACTAACCTTTATAAAAGACGCTGGGTTTTTTTACCCACAGAGCCCTGGGGGTTTGCCAGCGCTGAGAAAGGCCATCACAAATGTGTAGATAAACAGAGGTTAACTGATGAGGCGCTGAATGTTCAAATCCAAGGTAGACAAGGACTGCTTTGCATGGAATCGCGGCTCAGCAGCGATTAGCCGGCGCACTCCTAAGCACTGCGTTGTTGCCAGCTGAAGCAAACAACGAGCCCTGCGTTGCATAGCGAGAGACTAAGAAGTTAAATTACACTCCAGCAAAAGACCTGCCGAAGGGGCTTGTGCCCGTGCTGGCCCTCCCGTGAGCCGGCAGCCCCTGAGAGAGGCGCAGCGCAGGCAGCATCTCTCGGCGCCGGGAGGGCAGCCGTGCCCCGCTGTTCCCCAGCACCCAGAGCAGCCAGTAGATGGTAGCAGCTGTCGGTCACTCCTAACCCGAGCTGGATTCCTGCCACAGCCGGGATGCAAAACCACTCTTGCCTTTCAGTATCAACCGCGTGAGCTGCTCAGTCTCGCAGCAAATAGCCTTTGCTATAGCTGATTTCAATTGATAGGGGAAAACGTTTTCAGAAATAACGCTGACCTATATGTGGGCTTCTTAAACTGCGCTGTTCACTTAAGCCAATATTCAGGGGAAAAGGAAGGCTGGGGCAGAGCTGCATTGTCAGAGTGCGTGAAAATGTTCTGAACAGATGGAAACACAAGAAGAAAAAGACTGTCTTGTCTATCTGTGACTTTGAAAGAAGGGAAGTTAGTAGAATAAGAACAAAAGGGTTATTACATATGTGCAGAACTTTCAAAAATCTGTATCCCCATGTTTTCAAAAACCTGTCAAGTGCCTTAAACATTGATTATCTTTATGAGGAAAATATAAAAAATGCAATCATCACGCTATGAGGAATACATGAAAGGAGAGAATATCTCACTGTTGGAGAAAATAATGCCAAGATTTCTTTTATGGGAATATTCTCTGGTCCATGATGACTGTTACTGATCGAGAATTATTAGCTTGAAACTACAGGATGTGTCTTATAAAAGGAATTTGTAAATTTAATAACATAATTTCTGCATAAATTAAAATATTTTAATAGAATGTACTTGCTAAATAGTTGAATAAATGCTAATTGAGGGAAACATCTGCTCTGAACAAGAGCATTTACCACAGGCAAAGTGCTTGTCTGCAGTGGCAGTTTGCATGAGGAATAACAGGATGCAAAGCCTCAAACTGTATTTTCACTCTGACAGGGAGTTTAAGGATATGGCATGTTGGGTTTAACACACATTGTGCTCCTGATTTCCATACCATACTTGCTTAGTTTTCACTGGAAAAACTGAAGGAGGTAGGAGGAGGTGGGAAGGAGATGTTGCAAATGAGAGAGGATGCTCAAAAGCTTAAACTGGGCTACTTAAATCAAACTGTAGTTTTCTGGCTCTCCATTTTCTTTATTGTCTCCACTAACAAAGGATACTAGGCACATCTGTACATCCTCAGAAGCAGCTGTGTCATGCTCACCTGCTGACTGTGAAGCAGGTACAACTTTTAGAGGTCCTGCAAACAGCTTTATATCAAAAAAGAGGGCACATGATGCAAATGCAACCCAAAGAGCCTCCATCAGCCTTCCCAGTTTCTCAGAGCTGCCTAGTTTTATGGGCTTGGAATATTTTTTTTCCCTTCCTTTTAGAAAAGCAGTATCTCTGCCCCTGAATAGACCCAGAAAGCAGAGCTGCTGAGTAAGAGGACTGAGAGCTGGTGTAGATAATAGCAAAGCTCTGCCTGCCATTTTCACATCCCTGCTAAGCTGTCTTTAATAAGCATTACAATTAGCTTCTGATAGCTGCTCAGAGGCCTGCACTGAGCAGGCTGGCTGGCTGAGTGCGGGTCTTATTAGTGAGTTGCCTCTTCACAAAACTGCCTTCACAAGTGACATCCTTCTCAGCAGCGTCCGTGGAAGCGAAGCACTGAACCCATTCAGAGACTGAACAGCCTGCAAAGCCCGTACCCTAAAGGACACAATAACAAGAAAATAATGTAAAGGAGAATGAAGGAGCGAGGACGGGACTGCATAGGAGAAGCTGTGCTGATGCCAAACAGAACGAGATTGGCATAAGGGTCATTTTTTGACCTCTAAGCTATCAACCTGATCGTTTTCTCTTGGGCTAAATATGCTTACAGCTAGTTTCAGCAACAAGCAATTCTCGTGCCAACATCTGTAGCTTTTAGATATGAAAAAAAAATAGCCTCCTTTTAAAACTTTGATTTATTCTCCACAGTAAAATAAAATTATAGTGTAGCTGAAAATAACAGCAGCCCACAGTTCTCAAATACCTGGTAAAAACAATTTGGCTGGCTGACCTCTCGCCTGTGTTTCCTGATTATGCTGTCACTAAAATCTAGTTATAATGATATTTTCTTTATTAAATTATGTGCTCCTGGCAGGTATGCTTGCTTTTTGAAGGACAAAGAGTATAATGCATGATCTCAATGCAGTTAAACATCTAAGTCCTCTTTAAAATACACTTTGTGTAGAACAAAAACAATGCCAAAATGAAAAATGTACATGCATCGAATGAACTAAGTTTAAAGCAGGGGTTGGGGTTTTTGTTTTCTCTTATCATTATTATGTTATGCTGTATGTAATGATATTCCAGACATCATCAAGGACTTCTCACAAAATCCTGCATTTATGGAATCATTTTTTTCTAACCTCCAGCTGAGAAAATGTCTTTTAGTTTCATTTAAATCTGATCATTATTTTCTTTCTGCATACATACTCCCTGACACAAAAACTCAACAGAAAAGTGAATATGCAGGTAATTGCAGTGTTTTGTTTGAACATTGAAATAAGGTTTAATTCTACTAAAAGGCAAAACTGTCCAATTTCCAATCTTTGTGTGAAAAATCAAACTTGTTCTCCAGAGTGGTCTCTATCATAGAAGCATCAAAGTGAATATAAAGCAGAATTTTTCCTGTCATATATTCTATAACACTTTTCTGTTGGCTCTACATATACAGGCATATATATGTGCATACATATAGCCAGATTCATACCTACTAGAAATGCTTTCAGCAAATTTAGGAGGGTTACATCAGCTAAGATCTTGACCAATACTTTTGTGTAATGCAAATTCAATATTCTGATATTGCAATGATGCAGGCACTTCTAATAGGAATAACTATGTTGGCAAACCCTCCCTGAATGGTAATGTAATAATACTCTCATTCTGAAATCTGTAAGAACAGTCCTCAGGGGAAGATCAAGGATTCACAGCAGCCCAGACAAAATAAAATTTTACTGTCTCAGGAATGAGGACAAATTCTTGCAGTCTCAGTACTGGATAAGAAAATGCAGTGTCGCAGTAGCTCTGAGCTCCACCCTGCTGCAGCCAGTTGCTGAGGGTGCAAAGGAGCTGGCATGGGAGAGGGTTGATAGTAGGGGTGGCTGTGAAGGCAGTGATGGGGACATGGAGGTCCACCAGGCATGGCATTCTGAGTTGCTCAGGGAGGACTATACACCAACAGGAGAAATCTGCCCTGCCTCAGGTGAGCCAGTATAAGCTGAGTTCAGCAGTGCAGTAGCCACTATGATACCAAAAACATCCTTCCCATTTTTTCCTTTGCTTTCCTGGCATGATTTTTTGGCTGCCATGCCAGCCCTGGACATGTCTGATCATGCTGAAAAGTGCCCCAGAGCAGTTGTGAAGAACAGCTCCCTGGCAAACCAAACCATCTTGATCGAGACTACAGTAAGCTCCACTTCAGATGAGAGCAAAATGTGTAAGCATGAGGCTTTAACAGCCAAACAAGACAATCAGACAATGCCATCTGACAGAAGTGACCAAAACCAAAGCACACACCAACCCTGGAGGAATTTATTTCTGCACTGAATCATCTCACTTGCTTATCTCCAACAATGACATAAACCAGAGCCATGAAAACAAGTTTTCTTAGGCCTTCTGAAATGTTTGACTCTCAGGGTTTCAGCTCAGTCTGACCCTTGGTGAAATCTTGACATCTGCAAATACAGGCCTTTCACATGCAAATAGAGGGATGTAAATAGGGAGTGCAAGCATTTTGGAAATGCTTTAACATACTGGGGCCTTAGACCAACTTGTTCTGTGGTCACTTTTTTCCTCAGTAGTTAAGAAATGTTAAGACATATGCCATGAAATATTGTCAGGGATTCTTCCCCTCACTACCCATGTGCCTAATGATTGAGATGGAAACATATGCAAAAGGGCCATTCACCAATCTCCCTTGTGGGCTTAAGTATTTTCAACTCAGTGTCAAAGGGTACTAGAATAGGAGTGATGCTCTGTCCAGTCCTTTTCACAATACAAATCAACCAAGCCATACAAACAGAGAGTGTGTGAAAAAACACAGACAAGCCTGATGTTATTGTAAGGTTTCAGTGTTAGCACCCTTGTGCTGGGAAAGGGCTCTGCTCAAGTTCTCCCGTGGTGATGAGAATTGCCTTTGCATGCAGCACATTTCCAGACCCTGTATAGGCACCTGCATGCCTTCACCAGATAACTCAGATTTTCCCTGTACAGAATCCTCTGATGCAGTGCTCACACCCCACTTTCTCTTCAGGGAACAATCTGAGTGTTAGTACAACCCCTAGTTCTTTGTATGATGCTTTAATTTTTAATATTTTAAATCTGAATTTGTCAAGAGCAGGTTCTTTTAGAGTCTTGCTAAAATCTCATGAGCAATTATGATTTTTCCAAATAACCTTGATCCTCTCTTTGGGATACTGGATTAAGTTACTTTCCATCTCATTTCAGCTGATTTTCTTGGTCAACACACAGACCTTGTTATTCAGTAACTCCTACTATCTAGTTAATTTCATAATATTGAAATTCTGGGATTAGCCCAGAAAACATGACAGTCTGATTTTTACCTAGATTCTAATTTACTCTTTCATGGAACTCACAGCACTTATAGTTTCACCAGTTGAAGAGCCTTTAGTCAGTCAGTTTATTTTTATGCTTTTGATATCAGATTTAAAGTCAGGTCACTAAGGACTTAAATGACTACAAGGTCTTCTCCAGGGAAAGTCTCTCAGTAAGAAAGATTTCTTGGAAGTGTTTTAACCTTTCTTAACCACAAAAGCATTGTAAAATTCCATCTTGAGGCGGTGTGTGACTGACAGTTTTTTCCATTTTATTGCAATAATCTTGCAATCCTGCTTTACAATGCATCTTAATCTTCCGCTTTCTTGTGCACTATTGGATTGGGATCACCAACATCAGTAAGGAAGCAGAAACAGCATCTACTTATATTTATCAGGAGGAAAGAATTTCTGTTGACAGTGATGAAGAAAGATTAAATTCTTGTTCACTTTCAGCCTGTTCCTGGGGATTTTCTGATGTATTTTAATCTGATGGATTTTCACAGGACCTATAAACAAACTAAACTAAAAATCAAAACAAAAAAGCCCTACCAAGACCCTGCTTAGCAAAGTTTCTTCTTCCATTCAGTGTATAAATCTTTCTAATACACTTTTCCTTACTTTCTCATTTCCAGATTAGAAATCAGTGCCTGCATTCCAGATATGAATGTTTTTAAATAACACTGTAAAATATGGAGGTGGCCAAGACACTTATTACATATATGTAGTGATAAGTGACAGAGTTGGTTTTGCTGTTATAACATATCTGTGTAAAGGGAATCATGTAAAGNGGAAGGAAGGAAGGAAGGAATTTGAAAATATGCCCACGTGTCTCCAATTGGTTTAAATTTGGCTTATTCTTCCCATGCAAATAGGTCATAAATCTGAAGAACTAGACAGCGTTAGCTTCAAGTCTTTATGAGCAAACCATTCATTGGATGCAGAAAGCACTAGTACATTTAGGGGATGTCTACTCCAGTTTCATCTTGGCATGCCCTGAACCTTTATTCTTCCTTCCAGCTCTGCTGTGACTTTGTAGAGCTGATCAAAACATAAGTTTTTATGTGCTGTTCAAAAAACAGCATGAAAATTTCTTAAAAGTATTTTGTTTTCTTACTTTACTTTTCTTCTTTCCTTCTCCATTTGACCACATTTTCACTTTCTGTGGAAAGCTTCTGCACTTTTAGATGGTTTTCCTCTTGATGGGCTAAGGTAATCAGGCCTCTTGTCAAAATCTCAATGTATTTCCCCTGGTGTGCATGATCCCACAAGGATGGACTTCTGGGATAATTTTGTGGGCCCAATAATTTTATGTTCTCATGTTACAGAGCTCTTACCACTGAGGTAAAGAGGCAAAGTAGAGGGGAAATGTAATCTTACTGTTTCAGTTTTGCAGAAGGGGAATTTAGGCCAATATTAAATATCATCTTGGAATATCATACTCTGTTGTAATAGCCTGAAGAAAAGTGCAGTACTTGGCTTCACAGCCAAGCCTTAAGATAGCAATACTTTTGTTGGTTTCACTGGTGCAACGAGCAGTAGATACAGCTGAATTCAGGACTTAACAAAGGCAGGGAAAACTCAGTCTGGAGATCCAGTGGAAAAAAAAAATATGAGTCTGGGTCACTGTAGCTTGCTACCTCATGTAATCAATGTCACTTCTACAGGACATTGTGTAAATGGGAACATGTGGCAATGGAATGTTCTGACCCAGAAACATTTTGTACACACATTATGTAAAAGCTAGACAGAAGAGATCATAGCTCCTGCACGGCCAAAATTTGTGTTCAGAGGATCTCTCCAAGGGCTTTAGCAAGCCTTTTGGACTGCTAGAAGTAGATCTCAGGGGTTGGTACAGTGGGGCTCTGGCATCCCAATAAGCATGTTCTGAGTACATCACTTACAAACAGTTCTAGTCTGGTTATATGGATTATCTGCCTGTCTGCAGCTCATGCATAATATCCTCAGTCATCACTTCCATTTCAGTTCAACCTAAAAGAATCATGAATTGATCGTGAATGCTGAGATCATTTCATGATAGAAATCAAAGCACAGCACGTATCGGAGAGTTAGCTTCTAAGGTTATGGAGATTTGTTGGAGGTTCATAAGCAGTAGAAACACATTCAGCTTACTAATTCCAATAATGCATTTATAGTAGGTAGTGCCTATCACACCAATGACTCCTTCAGTGCTATTAATTGCAATTTGTTATGCATGCATTCATTAGGCCCATTCCTCCAGATCTGGCTGTGCTCTGCTTGATTCAGCACCCGGGTGCAGCATAATTTTCCTTGCACTTTCCGGTGCCTGTGCTCATCATTTCAGCCCCTGGCATAATTAGATTCCCTGTTGGGAATTACTGATTCAGTCAGAGATTGCTCAAAGCAGCAATGATCCACCAGTGTTCTTTCCTTTAGGAAAATTTATCTTGGGGTAAGCTTGGTTCTGCATCAGCCAGGGATTACTCCCAGCTTGGGTAACCTCCCAGCAGCATGAGGGGCACAGGATCAGTTCGACAGCATATATCCAGATTATCATACATAATATGTCACGTGCTGTTGTTCTGATTTGTTAATCACTGTGTATCAGCAGCAAATATCAGGCTTGTGTTCATCATTTCAGATTAAATCTAGCAACACTCAAAGTTTAGTTTTCACTTTTTTTCCTACAGCTTAATAAATGTCACAACCCTGTATGAAACTCTCTCCTCCTAGATATATGAATTTTTTTAGATATGTCTCCATTCTATGCATAGGATGATTTCTGTAAGAATGTAAAGATGCAGCTCTAACAGAAAAATTGCCTTGGAAGCTCAGAGCATTTGAAATCAGAAGATGAGAAAAGAAACCATTCTGCAGACTTAATTAAGGCTTTTGCTAGCAGCAAAAACTATAATGCAACATGACAGTTATTTGAATGATTTTTCTTAAGATGACTATTGCTTTTCATTATCTAATTTGACATTAAGGTTGGTGCTGTGCATCTAGCCTGCAAAACAAAAATAAAAGTTAATAAAACACATGCTAGAAATAGAAAACAAGTTCAGAGGGAATGCTCTGGGGGTTAGGCCTTTCTCATGCTTTGGGGAGAAATATACTACCATACCCTTGTCCTAATTTTTTCAGTGTAGTTTAGAAAAGGCCTTATGGCTAATATGTCACATCTAATATAATTTGCTATTTCTGCCTTGCATATTATTGAACCTTACTTTTTCATATTATAACTGCTCTGCTAGAAGGGCTACAGATAAAGTTGTGTCAGCATTTCATTATTATCACTGGCTTTTCAGTGCTTTTCAAGTCAGACATTAACATAATTCTCATCCCTGGCTTTAGACTGGTAGATATTTAAAGCTTAGGTGAGAATCATCTGGAATAATTTTTAAAGAAACATTCTAGCCCACTTTTTATCTGAAGATTCAATTTTTTTCTTCTGAACAGGGAAGCAAAGCAGGATTTCTACTGAGTAATGGAGCTCAAACCACAGCTAAGGCAATTTCTCACCAAACATGGTGGTTTAACCTTCTTCCCAGTCCTCCTCCAAAGTATGCCAAAAGTCTAGTGGATGATAAAGTCTGGCCTTTGCAGGTGCTGAGTGCAAACTGAGGATCTGATGGATCACTCAGAATCAAGACTATGCTTTTTTAGGACAGGGAGTTATCTCTGCAGAATTAGTAGATCCACATGATTGCCATGTCGTTCAGTTTCAGGATGGAAATCAAAGATTAAATGCAATGCTGTCTTAATGATAATATTTTTAAATAAAACTGCATTACTTGGGAAGGTTTCACTGCATAAGAATAAATGACCAGATCTTCTGGGACTTTTACTTAAAACACAGCAAGAAATAAATAAATAAACACGGCAATTCTCCCTTGAATTATTGAACAATTGAATCAGTTAATACGCTCAATGCCAGCTGCACAAAGAAAATATATAAAGAAGTATTTTTAATGAAAATAAAAGCTCTTGTCTCAACTGCATGCCCTTCTCTCGAGCAACGTAGATGCTGAACTGGAATATTGATTGATAGGTAATTAACAAAACATATCTAATTTAGCTGATGATTAAAGATCTAAGTATCTCTTTCAAGTGGATTAAAAGAAATTCAAATATAAGTATTTCATTTGTGAAACTGTATTGCTTAAGTAATTCTGTATTAATTACTTGCAAATGAGGTATTTTTGTTTCATATGCTTTAAACCTCAACAAATACCCTTAATGAATTAACTGATAATGAGTGTCTTTTTAAAGCAGATCAGATACTAATTTGAAGTAGCTTAATAGGTTCTTACTGCTGATATTGTCATTACCTACTGCAAACATCAGCAAAATAAAATGTTTTCCTTTTTTTTACTGTCTTCTTTTACTATTTTAAACTAATGCATGAGTGTTAACCCCAGAGTAAAGAAGATTTCCTTAGTTTATATTTTCAGTATGATATTTTACAGGATAATAGCAGGAGGCCTTTGTGCACTTTATGCCAATGAAAAAAAAATTGTGCCCCTTATTAATGGACAAATTAAAGAAAAAAAAACATGTTTCTATAATTGAAGTTGGGAGAAAAGGTACAAAATAATAGAGCATCTGAAGCTGGAAGGCACCTCTGAAATAATCTCATGTGACACTCTGCTAAAGCCAGGGTTGACCTAGCTCAGGGCCCAAGATTTTCTATGGGCTTGATATCTGAACACCTCTGAAAACAGAGAATCCTCAAGTTCCCATGGAGCATGGCAAGAATTTTATCCTCTCCGCCCTTCTCCATCTTTCACTGGCCATCCTGTGCTTTATCCTGAGGCAGACCCAGAGTATTCCGTGCCCAGACTCTTCAGATATTCCATTCACCAGCACTTGCAGCTCACATTTTTCTCATCACAATATTCCCCCTCCAAATTTCACTGTTTGTTTCTTGCTTTCTGTATTACTTATGAGTAGGTGCTATTACAATTTCCTTCACTTTTTACTTAAAATTAATTAAATTAGCAGTTTCCTTTCCGACATCTTTGACATCACTTGACAACTTTAAATCAAGGTCAGTATACTTCTAATCTGTATTCAGATTTTTCATTGGAGTCCTCTTCCTGTGTTAAAGTACCACATCTTTATACCAGTTTTTCTTACTCTCCAAGTTACATTCTAGTTTGCAATTAGATGTTGACTTAAAATGTTATGAAAAAAATTAAAAAAAAAAACAAAAAACCACATCACAAGAACCTCAAACCTTCTGGCTAAAACACCAAACTCTGAATACTGTTAACCAAAAAATGTAAATATTTTTACATCGAGTGATGCTGGCACATGGAATTTGAAATCCCAATGTCTTGTGCTCCAGTTCATGGCCATACTCTACTTCCTCTTATATAAACATCTACTTTGAGACAGCTAACCCTGATAGTTAGTAGAAAGGTGTAATTGCTCCAGAGACATATCCAGCCATTTTATCATGATGCCTGTCCCAAGGTACTATTACTGCATATGCTTTTTCTCTCCTTGTCGCAACCCATGGGCATCTCCACAGTCAAGATCCTACTGTCTGTCTCTGAGTTTAATAGTCATTGACTTCCAAAGATCTTGAGAGGATATTTCCAATAAAAAATATCTTGTATCATCAATTCCCTTGGACTGTGCTGTTGGCTACTGTTCCTAGACACAGCAAGTGCAATCTGTGAAACTAGTTTGGCAGAGCAAATATCTGTGAATGACAACTGAAAATTCATTATGCCCAGTCAGTGAAACATAGAGAAGGCAGAATCAAGGCCAAGACAGGAGAGAAAGGAAAGGTGAAAATGCTGAAGGCAAAAGAGAAGTATGGTTGATACAAGAGGAGCACAGTGGTCTGGGCAAAGAAAGACATGACAACAAACAAGTGTGCAGAGTGGCTTTAGATAGAAAATATGAAACAAACTTCATCCATCAACAGATGACAACCACACATGCAGAGAAGGATGCACAGCCAGAATGATGAAAAAATTTAGCTGAATATGTCTAGCAATTATTGCTAATTATCAGTATATCACTTCTAAGAGCACCACAGTAATTACACACAAAGATGTGATAAATTGTTTAGCACAAAGGGAAAGAGATGAAACAAATCGATTCAAAACTGCTCTTATAAATATAGATTTAGCATATCCCAGTCTGTGTCCACCAACAGACTCAGCCAGAAGGAGTGTTCAGAGCAGACAGTCTCTGAGTGCCATCAGACAGGCAGGATTCACCAGTTGGAGGTAAAATGAGACCACCTGCCCAAGACCACTGCCTGGTACAATGTGCATCCACCCACTTTCCACCAGAAAGTGAATATAAATCTGCTGGCAATAGAGTGCTTCTCACCTTTCATGTATTCCTTCACAGGCAGGATACAAACCTCTGGGATCTGTGACATGGAGCTACTGATTAAACACCTTTATTAGGTATCTCACAGGCACCCCTTGGAGAGCAGCACTTAATTGCATGGTGCGAGAGAAAGAGGACAGAACAGGCTAACAAATAATTTTGGAGAGCTTGCCTCTGCTCCTCCATTCACTCCAGTGTGACTGACAAAGGCACCTCCCCCCTGCCATTGGGTTCCCACTCCAAAGGACAGGACTGTACACTGCATCCTTTTATAAGGAGAGCTGGACTGCGCTGAAAGAACAGAGTAGAAGGGAAAGAAAGTATTCAGTTCGCCCCTCATTTAATACAGTTTAACACACATGCTGTCTCTCACTCTCTTGTTTATTATCTGTACCTTCTCCTGCAGGAGAGCATTCATTTCCAGAAAACTATTTAGCTAAAAATATGATACTTTTGAAGGGGAGATATTAACTGCACTTCTCATGAGAACATATATAAAACCCCCTTTTAGACTGATCTTCCTGATTTCATTGATGCCCTGAGTGTTTTATTTGAAATGTTAGACATTCCTTAGATAGAACTATGAGGTTTGGCTTTTAGCAAGACAATCAAGATTTTATTCTTTTAATCACCATCTGTTGTTCAATAAATGTCAAATTGTTCCTAATGCTATCTTCTAGCATACAGGGTTTTAATTTGATTTTGTATTCTGTGTTCATTACTGCAATTGAGAGCTTGTCATGTAAGATTTTCATTCATTATACTGTCTTGATTCCAGTAGGAAATAAATATACACATGCATTCATACACAGACAGACACATAAGCAGAAGATGGGCATGCTTTTCAAAGCAGAAAGCATTCAAAATTTTTCTCAGAGTGGTCACCGTGACTGAGGACCCCACCAAGAATATAAAAGAAGAAGATAATAAAAAATCCTTGCAATTCTTCTGAGAAACAGAATTGTTGGATGGCATGTTTCAATCAGAAAGATAAAAAGACATTTTAAATGAATATACTCTGCATGCTACGGTGAGGTTGAGGGTGCAACCAGAGGACTGTGTCTGAGCCACTTACAGAAAATAAATCAGACATTGACTCAGAAGGTAGTTTGGAAGTCAGAGTGAAAAGTCAATCCACCCTGAAACACCATGTAAATCCAGCCTGGTTGGTCTGTGATATTCAATATGAGAAGGTTTTCTTCTGATCACAGCAGAGAAAGCAGAAATGAACTGCCTTTGATGAGCTTCTGCAAATGTCAACAGAGAAAGCAGAAATTCTATGCTGCTCCCTGATGTGAGATATCAGGTCATCTGACAGTGACTGGTTAAATAATAGGAACACACTGTTTTCCTAAAGAGTTTTACAAATATTTAAGGACTCCCTTTCTGAAGAATTTTCTTTGCAGTCATCAAGGAGAGGTGAAATACCTTTCAATTGCCATTGTTCTATTAACAATTTCAGCTCTACATGACATATCTGATTGCTTAAGTCAGTTCTGAAATACCCTAAAAAGCCTTGGGAAATTGCATGTAAAGCCAGCTGGGACAGACTCAAGATTAGAAATACAGAACACCGAGGTAGGTCACTGTATAAAGCATCATAACTAGTCAGGAAACTACTGTTTAGATGCTTGAGAGGTATAAACTGATGAAAAAAGCAAACCAAGATGTCTTGTGAACATATATAAGACAGTAAGGGGCAATTAGCAAAATTCAAGAATGAAACTGGAGCTCAGTATTAAATCTAATTCTGGAATTGATATAAGTCAGAAAAAGGAAAATCTTATTGCTGAGCTACCAGCAATGAGAGGGACTCACAGACAGGACAAGAACAGGACTGGCATGACAAGAGGCTGTTCAGACTAGAACTACTAGCACAGCATGAACTACCAAGTTTGTGTTATTCTTCACAGATATTTGTCCAGCCTTAAAGGTGCTTTTATCCCCAGTCATTCTCTTTGGTGTTTGTCTGTCCTTCCTTCTTTAGAAAATCTTTCTAAATCTTGATCATACTGTTCGCTTGCTGTAACTGAAGGCTGTGGTTCCTTGTCCTGTGTCCTGCTGACATGTAAAACAGCTCATTCCTCTCCCAGTTGGCACAGCCCTTTGCCTATTTATTTCTCTTCTCAGAACCATCTATCACCAGAAAGAAAAACACTGATAGAATAGGGGTTTTTCACACATTTTCACAGTTAAATCATTCTGAAGTTGGCCAGGTGGGCCATGATAGGCAACATTTTTCCATAGTGAAGTGGAAAGAAGCATCAACCATAGAGCTGAGAAAATAATAGCAAAGCCATTTCTCAAAGACAGCCAAACACCCCAGCTATTTTTTCCTTGCCAAAGGAATACAGCTGGTCATCAGATCAAGAGGAAGGGGATTTGGTATCCCACAAACCACAGCCAGGTGACAACAGCCGTTGCACATGGCAGTAGCAGCAATAAGGTGTCAAGTATATTGGACACACAATAAAAAGCACCATAGAAACAGATAGCACCACCAGATAAGACTTCTTTCTTTTCCCTGCCTTTGTAGCTGAAGTGCAGCAGCAAACCAGACCAGACTCTTTTGTACTGCTGCAGGAGCCTGCTCCAAGGACCTGGCTGGTATACTCAGGATGTAGCAAAGTCCATATTGCCCCACCTCTCTGCAGCCACAAGCTGTTGGTGATTCCAGCTCAGGTCAGCTGGTGGGCAGAAGCCATGTCCTACAACATTCCAGAAATGCTGCTATTCAATGTGCACAGCTGCAGACTGGGACCATGGCAAAGGTCTTCCTGAAAATGTGGCCCAAAATTCCAATAAAGCACCTATTTTACATTAAATTTTCAGATGTCATCCTGAGATGCCTAAACACATTGATGGTTTGTGAAGTGAGAGGTGACAAGGGCGTGGGTGGGAAATAATTAGTGGCAGGGAGGAGGGGAAAGGACCACTATTGTTTTGCAGGAAGAAGCAGAAAAATTTTAACATGACCTGTATATTGGGACTTGGAGAAAGGATCCAGGTGAGAAAAGTCTGATGCCCAGTGGCAGAGGAAAGGAGGGCTTTAGGGGTGGCACTAAGAGCTCCATTTTGTCTGCATTAAGCTTACACGGATGGCTTCAAAAGCAAAATTGCCTCTAAAATAATCAGATTACCCATTATGAATACATTATCTCATGCATTTTGATCCCTTTTTCTGCTGACAAATAATTCACAAAACAATCCAGATTTCTGCAAATGTACCCTCTCAAAGCTTAGCAAGTGGTCTAAAAACAGATCTTTACAGCACAGGGAGAAACCCCTCAGCCAGCTGAGCTTTGTTGGTAGGTCAGATGGATAGATCTTCCATCAGACAGTCATTCTCTCTCACACACATACGTGCACACAAGTCAGGATATACTATCCAGCTTCTATATTATGGCAGCCTCCTAAACGTTTCTCAGCTTACAAGAGCAATTGCCATGGAAATGTTGTGACAATCCCCTCAAGGCAAATGAGTGGTCTACACAACAGCATTTCTGAGCTCAAGAGGTCCCTTTTCAAGGCTATATTGAATTGAGTAAGTCACACCATTACTGAGGCAGTCTCAAGACTGGCAGTGCAAAACTATACAGTGATTTGCCAGCCTTAATCGCTTTTCAGCTCTATGCAGCAGCTCTCTGGAAGTCCTGAGACATGCTTTTCCAACACTTCCACACTATAACTGAAGCATCCATTGTTAAGAGGCTGTTTTCAATTTTTCTTAGCAGTCCCTTTTGTGGCAGGGTCAGCTTTTTAAGGACGGCTAACACTCCTTTAGTGTCAAAAGGACCCCAGTTTCCAAGAAAAAGATCCCACAAATTAAAAAGAATTAAACAGATTATTTAAATAACCTAATACTGTATTATCACAGCTCAGCTTACTTCTCATTCTTCAGCACAGCTAACCTTCTCTACCATTTCACATAGCTTTCAGGTATGAGCCTTTTAGGAGTTTAGGATTCACTTTATTCTTTCCATCCTTTACCTCTTTATATCTTTTCTTCACTCAAGGTTTCTCTCTCCTGTCATTTTTGATACATAGGCGTTAAAAATTAGTGCGTATTGTGACCTGCTGTGCACCATCATCTTTCCACTGCCCCAGAGCTACCCCAGTTAGTTAGTTATAAGCTACCCCAGATCAGAATTATTTTCTTATGTCTTTTATATAGGAGAGATTTCAGTTTTCAGTTATTGCTTCTAACCAATGTTTCTTCCAGATCAAAGGTCAGGAGCACTGGAACTGAGAAATGAGAGCTTGCCAGATATATAGACCCAATTGCAAGCTCTAAGGTCCTGTTTGCTTACACTCCTATCTGGGGTCGGGTCCAGTGCCATCTCTCTCTGTAAGGGGAGTAACTGCTCACCAGAATTGCAAGAATGACAATCTGGGAATTTAGGAGGCTTGCTCAGGGACAGAATTTATGTAGCATAAGTAAGAACAGGACAAGGACTTTAGTTCATGGTATGTGTCAACGCTGAGTTTGAGGAAACATACCCATAGGAGTAATAAACATTCCTTCTTCCCTGATGTGTTTGCTGATGTGCCCAACAGTGCAAAGCATTACAGGGGCAGTGCTGATGTGGGGATAACCTTTCTTCTAAGAGCCAGGCTGAAAAATAATTCATTTCCCAGAAGCTGCCAAATGGCCATTTC
>VZTN01030231.1:67305-136308 GCA_013400515.1 Erpornis zantholeuca | reverse complement strand
TTCAGATTTGCCTTGCCTGCCCAAATGCAATACTGTTTTTCTTGAAAGACACATTGCTAATATTATAATCCACACTGGCAAATAAATGTACACATCTCATTGATTACTAGAATGACTGAAATGAAATTACTTCCTTGAGTCTTTCAGTCATCTTTCTTATCTCTGCACATGTAATTTTCCACTCTATTGTACTTGCTCTGAACTCTGCTTTGAAGAGTTTTTCCATTTACTGAAATACTAAACAGTCACAACAATTTATTTGCACTTCTATTGTGCCTGCCTCCCCTCAGAGAATATCAACACAAATTACAAACATCAGTGATTTTAGCCTCCATTCACTCCAGCAATATAATCCCCAGCCTACAGATGAGGAAACTAAAGCGTGACTTGTCCAAAGTCATATAAGAAACTCACTCCAGAAATCCGTGGTGTCTTAAGGATGCTGGAGGCCATGGGTACTGTGAGCATGTGCATCAGAGACACTCTCTGTATGCGCAGTGAGACCAGCTCCCTGAGCAGGAGGTGTGGATTCACTCCCTCTGAGTCTCCAGCCTTGCAGTGACCAGATAGTCTGACCTATTTGGCTGTCAGGCTGCTTTTTTGAAGGAGAGACACAAAACCTGAGCCCTATGGTGTCATAATTTAAGGAATCACTGCCAAAAAAAAAAAACCTAATCACTCAACTGGTNAAAAAAACCTAATTACTGCACTGGTCCCAGCCTGCTGAAGTTTTAGTCCACGCTTAAGGAAGTGATGTGCACATCAGTAGAAACTTCATGCCAGTTTCTTTTCCACCTGTAGATGTCTATAGTCCTTCTACCCCTAACCCTCACCAGTCTGGGAACAATGTCATTAGACAATTAGAATCCAGAATGATGATCTTGGCTCCCATGTTGAGTTTTAAATACTAGGCTTATGATGAGGCAGATCTCCTAACTTAAGTGTTTCAGTCCCTAAACAGCAAATATGGAAAAGTGAAGACTTCAATAGAGAGATTATGTACCCAAATCAAATGACCAAATACAGATGGACTACATAAATTTTTAGAGTTTTTTCAAAAACATCTATCATTTCCAAATATCTACATAGAAGATAGCCTTATAACTACTTAGATAATTCCTGTGGAAAGATCATTTAAGAAGCAGCTTAAAATATAATCTAAAGTTAAATACATTAAGTAGGAGAACTAGACATTATCTTCATCTTGTATCAGTTTGTTTTGGTTTTCAATCCAAGCAAAAACACGTTCAAAAATTATTCCCTTAGAAATCAAAATTATTTCCTTAGAAATTGAAATTATTTTCCATTCAGTAAAACCATTATATAGCCAACCTTTTTAACATAAATACCATGGGAGCTGAATTTTCAGTCATTCTTTTACAACGTAGAGAGTCACAGGGAATGAGTTGACATCTTCCTCTTACAACTGAATTCACGCTGTGTTAGTTATATAAGTTGCTGGCTCACACATCAGACATGGATCTATCCTGAAAGTATAGGTGAATAATAGATTTGATAAAATATGTTGTTTTCACATGATAGAAACTGTGTAAATTTGATTTGCATTTATTTGACATTTCATTTGAAAAAAACAGGAATGAAACTTTCAAAATGGCACATTTCATTTCAACACTTTCAAAAGGAATCTTTTGCATTTTTTATTTCGAAATGGCTTTTTCATATCAAAATTGACCTCATTTAAAAATGAGAGGCTTCAGCTATATAGGGAATGGGTTTTAGTTAGCTACACATTTTAGTTATGCCATTATGAAGCAAATCATATTGTTTTGGGGTCCTGAATCTCCCCCCAAAAAGGAGACATGCTCCAGTTTGATGTAAGTTGAGCAAGATTTTATTTTCCTCACAGCGTTTTGTGTCAGCCTTGGGTCACATTCATCTCATTCATCTTAATTGCCCCCAAATGCAAGAGTGGAATGCAGATATTTATGTGTGGGTGTCCAGGCTGCAGGTCTCTGCATATGAGGTGGGTTTCATCCCAGAGCAAAAGAACCAACAGAAATTACAAAGGTACTGAGCACAACCCAGAGTAAATATGCTCACCTGATCAGTGACTAAATCTCCAGTTTCACTGACCATGACTACAGAGGAATGCTTGTTCAGGTATTCAGTTGCCACAGACTGTAAGCACCTAGGGCAGTCTGAGGTGCCCTGAAAGAGGCACTTGTGTCAGGGGCTATGGGAAACACATCTCTGTAGCCCAGACAGAGGGAGGCAATATACCCTGGGACACTTCAAACACCCCTGAAAATATCAGGGTGGGACACAGAATCAAACCCCGCATGTTTAATCTAAGCCACCTAACATGCAAAAACACTCCAGAGTGTTATCTGGCATACCTATTTTGACTATTTCATGTTTTCCTCAGGGAGAAGGTGAATCAGTTGGACAGTGTCTAATTTTTCTATGGGCAGGGCCTATTCAACTAGCTTAGAGCAATATGTGTTTTAGATTGATAAAGGTGCATAAAATAAATTTCATTCCATTCCATTCATGTGGCTTTGCAGTACAATAACAAGTGTGAACTTTGCATATTCACAGCAAACTCATCACACTGAGAGGACCATGAATGTTACACAACCAGTCACAACAAGCACTTCATGAGCTATTTATTAATATTTTGCAAAGAAGAAAAGTGGGTTCAGTTTTATAATTAAAGCATCCATGCCAAACCATTTGCTGTAATAGAAGAAAACTACTCATTATAGAGTCATAACAGCACTTAGTTTCACTTGTGGAAGCCCAGGCACTGTTCTAAATGGCACTTGGGGGATTCATGTTGCCAGCTTTGGGCATCCCAGTGAAGTGCCTAAATTAGGAGACCAGTTTCCCTGGGCTCCTTGCATAATCCACAGAGAAAAAACAAACTGCACCAATCTCCCTGTAGGACCTCAATCTCAAACACCAATTCATTCTGCCCTCCTAGCCCTATAGATTATTAAAATCATTAATAAATTAGTTTGTGGTTGCTCTCTTGTGGGTATTTAGGGTCTTGTAACATACTCTGGGGTGTCATGGCTCTCAGATAGGAAGCACAGACCCCTCTGAAATGGCTATGGGGGCCAGGCATAGCACATCAGACACCTCTAGACCTAAACTACATAAAGGTCTAAGTGACTTCCCCCTTCACCTCAAAATTCCAATTTTATCCTTAATTACCCATGCACACTAAAAAGGAACTCTGTTTTGAGAGTAAGTATTTGTTGACTGACTAAAGCTCTATTGCTGTCCAGGATTAGGCAGACAGGTGACATTCAGGAGACTTAAGTCTCTTGGAAAAGCTCAGTGTATACTGGTCTGGCAGAAATTCCATGGGAAGCCAAACGTCTCTTGCTCAAAGGGTCTTTGGTGGCAGATGAAAAAGTTAATGTAATGATTTAACGGTAATATTTGAAATTCACTTCACTGTGTTTAGACTTGTTCCCTCCACAGTCGCCTCCCCCTTGTCTGGACTGAACAATCCCCGTGATGTAACTATGGGGGTCCTTGAGATGTGCACCATATTTGGGACAAAACAATGCTTTTATCATACAAATGATGCTGAAGAGCTGCCTCTTGTGCAGGCTACACTAAAAAATGAATGAAAAAAAGATTAGATTCTGTGAGATCCTTCCTTGCAGGAACAATATATTGTAAAGCAGATTTGCTTCATTTCCTTCAAAATCCCTCAGATAATGCAGGACAACGCTTTTCAATGGTTCCCACTATAAACACTGCGTGTCTGAGTAAATGGGAACATGGTACACTTCAGAAATCATTGTAAAGAATTACTGTTTATCTGGATAAGGAAGGGTAGTCTTAAGAGCTGATTATGCCTACTGATCCAAATGCATTGAAAACTCTGTTCTCATTTTCACATTCCTCAAGTAGCAAAACTTGACATCTGTGCAAAAACTGTCCCGCCAAACAAAAAATATGGCTGCTAGTGCAACTAAAAGGGCTGGAGTTTGTTGCTAATGAAACTTTCACCACATTTTTATCTGTCCTTCAGAGGAATTTGTGGTTATTGTTTTTTTAAAGTTCCCACAGGAAATCTCTGCGGTTTTATCTGCACATTGAGGGTCATGTAAAAGGTTGGGGCATGTTTGAATGCTGAAGAAATTATTCAGAATGCAGATTTGTAAACGAGGGCGGTTATTTACTCAGAACAATTGAGACTGGGCATAAAAGCCAGGAAGCACATATACAGTGAGAGGGCTGGATGCCAGCTCTGCGTGCTCGCTGCCTATCTGAGGTTCTGAGCAGCACTGAGTATCTCTCAGTCAGTGACACTAATGAGGGATGAGGATTTTCAGCATCTCACAGGCTCTGACTGCTGCAGGGCTGTTTGCATGGACCATTCTAGGGTTTGCATGCCTGCTATAGCTCACGGAAATGCGGCAGGGGGGATATACCAGCTTGCACCTGGACTTCTGCTCTAGCTTTAAACACATGGCACTGGTTCTGACTGCTGTTATTTGTTCATCTCTTTAACACTAGAACTGCCACAGTCACAGTTATCCTCTGTAACTTGATAGTATCCTGGCAACAATTTTAGTTAAAGGACGACATCACCGAGTATTCCTAATCAGACTTTCCATCCTGTAAAACACAGCTGATATATCCTTGAAAGATTTGTATCCAAGAGAAATGCTGAAGTCAATCATTTGGTCATTTGTGTAGCGAAATCAGTTGCCAACTGCAGTAGGGAATAGGCTGCAAGCGGTGCTGGTTTCATTATGCACAAAGAGCAGGTATTGGAATGATGCAGCATTCAGGCTCTGCCTCCTAAAGATTGCCACCCATACAAAGCAGAGTAATATAATTGTTAAGAATGGAGGGGTACATTTTCGGAGTGCTTTGCTCAGCAGTTTATTCTCCTGACTCTGATTAAAATTAATGGGAGTCATGCAGCTGAAACCCCATGGATGGCTCATGGTTTGATGACACAATACAGCTGCAAACGAAGCCAGGATTGTGAAGAGTCAGGTACAAAATGGCAATTTTTGCTCCATTTAACCATAATCTCTTTTCCAGCTCTCAGCACATTAACCACTTTTCTGCTGATCATGTCTGAAATGTCTAAAACTAAGTGGTGCTCTTTAGAGTGCCCTATTTCAGCAGTAAAACTGAGACCTTGTCAATATAGCCACTAGTACCTATGGTAACATCTATCTTGTAATTTTTTCCCCAAAGTAGAAGGAATTTTACAATGTGGATTGATGCAGGATGCTTTTCACCTTGTTGCAGTTTGCTAATAATTCCTTACCAAGATACATAAAGGATTAACTCCTGGGAATGCTCCACAGGTGCTACTGCAAAATCCTGTTTACTGCATTGCTCAATTAACAAACAGCATTTTTCACTTTATGAAATAAACTTGTGTGATTTGTGGGTACAAAATAATTCTTGGCCAAAATTACATTGTGAATGTTGTGAACAAGCTATAAACACACACTATTTAAAGGTGAAATGTGTGAAAACCTACTTAATAAAGTACTTAACTGCCATGAAATTTTGGTTAAGCATTCTCTTGAAAACTGAAAGTCCAGAAACCTTGTGGTCTGTTCTTGTAATTTGTTCACCCCAAAACTTTTTCAAAGACAAATCATTCAAACCCCTTCTTCCCATTTTAATAACAAACCTATCTGGTATCTACCACTTTCACTTTTACCCTGCAAATATCATCTTCAGACTACCTTGGACACACTACTAAGAACATTCAGACCAAACCCCTCCACATGCTAGCAGTGGAAACAGTTCCTGCTCATGTTTTACAGACACTTTTCACATGGAATTTGGTTTCCCAGGCTGAAAAAAAAAAAAAAGGATAAAAAATAAGGATATCCATATGATGTCCTGTGAGTCATAGAAATCCCAATGCTGGAAGCTGAAGCTATGCACTAACAGAAGATCTGTACTCATAAATATCCAAGGATGAGGAACTGTGCTGCACTGCTGATCTTCCACAAAATGTTTCCTCACTTGCTGTCTCTGCTCTCCAAGCATGTTTCTTCAAGAATTAGCTATGAAAGAGCTGGGATCTCTCACCATTAATCAGTCTACCCTATTCTTCTTACAATATACATAGTGCCAATTATTTTACTGAGAGTTGCAAAAATGGATTTCTGTGATCTGCTTATGAATCCACCTCCATTCCCAGGAGGAATAAGTGCACTTAAAAAGCCATTTATTTATGAATCTAACTATATCCAAATGCTTTTAGAAAGGTTGCTTTGCAACAGAAAGTAGTTCCTTGCTCATTTTTCTCCATGTAGAAACATGAAGAATTAACACTGGATAAAAATAAAAATCAACAGATCATTCTTTCGTCTTGAGGCTCTTATGCCATGACCATCACCCCAGATTCCAGACATCACTCCAGGGATCAGAATAAGAAAAATTATTGCCAACCTCCTTGAGCCTTTTTCTGTGCTACAGATGCACATCTGAATCTCTCTGGGCCACTTCTCTTACAGCTGATACAAAGGGAAAAGCAGGAATTATTCAGAGCTACGGAAAAGAGAAAATACTTCCCATCTCCAGCAGGGAACAGACACACAGTTAAAGCCCCCGGGCTTTCAATAAGAAGACATCAAAGAATCACTTCCAAAACATAATCCGGTTGCCAAAGATTTGCACTAAGAAATCCCTGCAGGAGCTGGTGATGCCAGAAACAGTACCATTCCCCATCCTGGTTCCTATCCTGTGTGTCAGGGCATAGAATGAAGCTGCACAGACTGCACCCCCAAGCTTTTAAGGGAGTCATCTTGGTAGAAGGGAAAAACATCTCCGTTTTCTGCAGACAAAAGCCCAGGTGCACTCACATCTTTTGTCCTACAGAAACCTGACTATTCCCCATTCTGGAAATCTGCAGATTCTTCAAAGGAGGAGAGGCTATAAAAGGAATATTTTTTCAGATAAAGAGATCTTTCACAACTTCCAGCTGAATTTTCCTTTCTTCCCCATTTTTAAAGGCATAGAATTTTGCATGAATATGAGGATTATTATTATAGCTTCCCTTCCTCACATTGAGGTTTCCAAGTTAAATTACTGTTAGTGAAAGACTGGGTGGCCCACAGAGAAAAACCACTATATAAAGAGCTAACCACTATTATTCCCATTTAAAAAGCCAAACTAATCTTTTCCTTTTTCCTAATTTTTAAAATAGACCAAAATGGAGATGTAGAAAGTCTTAAATCAAGGTGCATTTTATCACTCCAAACTTTCCTGCATTCCAAAGAGTTGGCATCTTTAACGTCACTGTTTCTTGGGGGTATTTTTCATCACAAAAACAATTCAGCAGAGAATGTTTCCATTCAAAATGTTTCAAATTGCATTCCTGTCGAATGTATAAAATGTCCTGCATTATGCATAAGAAGGATTTGTACCTCAGCTTTGCTGACACAAAACAGTATTTCCAGCATAGGCAACTAATAGAACAGGTTAATGCTCTGGGGTTTGTTCATAATACAGATGGTAATGATTTGAGCAGCTTGTGTATGTGCTTCCCACATAAACATCAAGAACCTGAGCTCTTTTCGTCAATCTTTCTAACAATGATCTTCCATCACACAGGCAACAGCAGCAATCTCCCATCACCTCGGTTTTTCCAGAGTATTCTTTGGCCCTCCCTGATTACAGATCAGGAGCTAATCAATTCACACAGATGCATGTAAAATTAGCCAAGAACCCAGTAGGTTAACAGAACTACAGCTCTCTAGGTAAAAGCACAAAATCCATTCCCACCCCCAGCTGCAGAGTGTCCAACAGTGAAGAAGCTGCTTGTCCATGTACCCATGGCACATTGCACTGAAGGGCTCATCAGGAATTTCTAAACAAGCTGGGTCATTTCTTTAGCAGAGTGCATGCACTCTGGAAACCAGTTAGCCACATTAGCATAGCCTGCTAGCCAAGTGCTCATGTTAGCATCTGCTAAAACAGCCATCCTGTTTTTCAGCTTCAAGAGTCTGTCTATACTGCCAAATGAAAGACAGCAAAGAGGATTCTGTCCTTCGTCCAAGAGGCACTGGCAACTTTGCATCGTCAAAGCTTAGTGACTCAAGTGTCACTGTAAGGACTTGCACTGCAGGGCACAGACAGATCCACAGTTCCCCACGTAATACTCTGAGCTTCTCAGAGGAGGATGCAGAACAACCAGCACACTGAGCCAGCCAGAAGGAAATGCCAAAGAATGAAATCTCCCAGTAAGCTGGCACTGCAACACTAGGAGTCAGAGCCAAACCCCATACAAATCCACATATCCTTCAACTCTCATTACAGCACAGCAGGGAATAATATAGGGGCTGGGGTTTGGGTGCAAATTCTCCATTCTTCCTCTGAAAACTGTATTACCATGCAAGCAGGAAGGCAATATCCCTGGGCATAAGGGAGAATGACTGCCCAATTCTTTCGTGCTTCTCTGAGGAAGAAGTGCTAGGGCTGCTTCCTCTACAGGGTAGCTTCTGTGTATCTCACGCACACCATTCATGAGCACCCAGTGCAGGAAGCAGGCCATGGGACTCTCCAGGTTCAGGATGTTGCCAGGGCTAGGGTATTAGTCCTATCTTCTTGTTTCTTCTCTTTATGGCTCCATAGTCCTTTATTTTCAAACCAGGTTGGGCCAAAGCTCATCAGCAATAGAAAAGATTGTGCCAGTTCAAAGTGTTATACACAATGAGATTTACGGCTAACCAGTCCATCCTCCTAAAAGATGATGAAAGAAGTTTTAGGTCAACTGAAATTAGAGATCAACACAAATTTTATAAGGTTTAGAAAACTAGACCAAGGAGGAAGGGGCAGGAATCTGGACTTTCTTTATCTAGAGAAGAGAAGGCATTGCACCTATATGAAAAGCACTTCCCACTAAGCAAATGGTTCTTACACAGAGGACAGGTAACTGTGCTTTCAACCTCTTGTAGACAGACCAACAAAACATTCCTGAACTTCAGGCTACAGAAGTCCAGTGGCAGGAATTTCACTGTATCCTAGTCCTGCTGCTATGTGTTTCTGTGAAGCTTCTGCTATTGGCGACTGCCACGTAGAGATACTGGGGCAGCTGAGCCTTTGGTCTCAGCAATATAGTCATGCTCATCTTCTTAAATCCACTTTATTTTCAGCAGAGAAAGTTTATGAAAAATTTTCTTCTTGTGAGGGCAGTTAAGTGCCAAAAGAGGCCACTAGGGAGACTGTGAAATCTCAGTCAATAGAGATTTTAAAGAACAGATTATACAAACAGCTGTCAAAGGCAGCTCAGACATACATGTTCCTGCCTTCAAGCAGAGGGGTGGACAAGGAGACCTCCTGGGACCTGTGTCTAGGACTCCGCCCCTCTTTCGCACAGCTCCAGTCAAAAGCAGTACCCTTGGATGTCTTCTTCCAGTAACACTTCTCACCATTGGAGGATCCACCAGCTGTATAGCACTGCTGTCCAACACCTCTCTCCAGCTTAACACGTGGCCCAAGGCAAAGAGATGTACGTAGGATATGGCTGTGTCCATAGGAATTACACTTAGCAGGCTGAAGTTAAAGAAGTTTAGGAGCTGCCGAGCTGGGGACTGGGCCACCAATTTCCAACCTCATCGTTGAGGAAGATCAATGGTTTAAAGCCAGATTTGCCTTCACATATATTCCAAGGACAAGTACAGCCAACCTGGCCAAACATACTGGAGAATGTAGGCCAATGGCAGGAGCCATTCCCTGAAGGTCTGAAAGAAGGGTTGCCCATGCAGCTTCGTCACTCCATTTGGTTCCCTGTACGTGGCTGACAGCTTGCAAACTGGCAGCAACCCAGACAGCAGAGGGGAAGACACACACATTCACCCTCGCACGTGCTCGCTTTTACAAACTGTCATGTTGCGAGTCCTTAATTCTCATCTCTCCAAACCCAACTCACCAACAAAGCAAGCATTTTGTCCTATTAGAAGAACTCCTAGTCCTGCAAAATGACAGGTTGTTTGGCAGTATGAAACAGGTTGTGGCTGCAGACTCTGCACATGGCTCGCATTTGTGCCATTGGTCTGCAGCTTTCAGGGAGCAACTGTTGTGCAGTGACAAAAACGCAAAGAAAGAAGGGAAAGAAACCAAATATTTACAGGAGAAAAAGTGATTCTACCCCACATGGTACAAATTTAGGGATGCATTGTAGCTACATTATGTGCGTATAGCTACTGAAACAGTTTCCAACAGAATGTTTACACTGTTGTCTGGAAGCATATTGTTTGCCTGCTTTTCAAAGCCAATTTATATGCAGCACACATCACAGCATGCACGAAAATTCAGACAAAAACACAGATGCATGCAACAATCCCTGGCCAGCTCTTCTTGTTCCTTATTGTTTGTTTCTCAGAAGTACCTAGGAAAGAGGAGGAAGATAGCAACACATTATGCTGGGTGCTGTACTACCCCAAACCTAAAGACAGGTATTTCACTTGAGGAACACGCAGTCTCTGTTTAAGAGAAGATATAACTAGTGAATGTAACAGAGAATGAGGGAGTGACATACGGGAATGAATAATAAGAGAGTTTATGTGTGCCAGCTTTATGCACTCATGTGCCAGCTAATTGAATACACGATGCATATAAATACCAGTCTCCTACTGAAGGCAACAAGTTAACTGTAGCCAGCTAGCAATTTATCAGGAGCTTCACAGAGAAATTAGTAAGAAATCTGAAGGAGTCCAGGCAAGGGCATCCCAGACAAAAGTGTCAGGTGGGATAAACAGAAGGGCATGTAACAAGGGAGCAGCAGGATGAGGGAGGTTGGCATTGTTGCACTGCTTAAGCAGCAAAGCAAGGAGGCTTGGGTAACTTGGCTGCTGAGAGGGAAGGATGTGAAAGTCCTGGATCAAAGAGTAGAGAGTTTATATCTAACTTATTAAAGAAATAGTGGGACCAAAGAGGACTGCAAAAGGTGAAAGAGGATGTCATTACACTTTGAATACACCAGGCAGAACAAGGTCAGTGAGTGTAAAAATGTCTGAGTGAAAAGGGTCAGAGTGCAACTTATGTCACTGCATGCAAGAGCCCTCTCAAGAAGGAGTGTAGAGCCACCAAACTAGTAAGAGTCCATGCTGGGAGGGATGGTGTAAGGTCTTCTCCACACCCGAGGAGGAAGGAAAGGAGGGAACACTCTCCAAACAAAGCAGAGGTATGACCAGCAACAGGAGAGGGGCAGCAGGGACAGCGAGTAAAGCCTGCCCAATGTTGTGTGCCATGGCCAGCTCAAGAACACACTCTAATTTTAGCAGACAGCTCTACTGAAGCACCTTCAGCAAAGGCCTGAAAGGACAAGTCGAAAAGAAAAAGTGAAGAGATATATTATTCCCACTTCTCAAAGTGCTCCTTTGCAGAAGATTCCTCTCTCCCTCCATGCCATCGATCCATGGATCAGAGCTGTCTCCCACCTTAGGTGTCTTGAGATAGGTGGTATAAAAACCACTCATCAGCGAAATTGCCTCAAAGTCCCTGCACTGCAGTTCCCTGTGTCACCACGCAGACAGATGTCCTCTCCACCTACCTCTGTGGCAGGAACTATTTATGTTCAATACTGTTTATAGACCCCAAAACCTCCATGGGCAGATGCCCAGTCAATAGGCTAAGAGCTGAAATAAAGTCATTTTGTGCCTTTATTTTTTCTGCTTTTAAAAGGACAGTGATCTTTTTACAACTTTGCAAAGGCTCTTATTAACAGAAGCACTGTCAGTGCCCCAGGGACACTTAGGTACCTCACTGCCCACCATGCCCCCCCACTGCCCAGGTCCCCCCATCCTGCCCAGGACCCCACGTCAGCCCCCAGGGCCATCAACCCCTAACCAGTGATGCCACATCCAGCTCCCCACAGCCCTGCCCTTCTCTGCCCAGCCCAGCAACGTGCCCTATGTAACCTGGCCCACACATGGGCCCATGTCCCAGCACAGCCTTGGAACTGTCCCCAGGGGGGTGCCCAATGCCTGGGGCTGCCCTGGTGCCCCTGGTTGCTGTTATCTTGGCAGGGGCAGTGGGATGGTCCCTGGCTGCCAGGCCTGCCCTGAGAGACCTGTGGGGAGTACCCCTGCACCCTAGCACCTGCTGCCTGAGAAATATTAGGAAAAAAATCAAAGGACAAGCCTTGCCAGCACCAAAAGATCCTGACCCAGCCCCTCTACACAAGACATTTTAAAGTTTCGAAACTGCTGGGATGCTTCTGCTGTCCTGGCACTGAGCTACCAAGGTCCAACTGAGTTGTGCTTTATCTTCTCTGCAGTGACATTGAATGGCACCCTGAAGAGATGGCTGCTGTCACAATCTTCCCACCTCAATGGTCACAGCTGGAGCCTGGTGCCAAGCCACACAGGGTCTGGGACACACTACAATTGAACCTGGTGGGCAGCCTGAGCATCCCCATCTCCAGCTCACCATGGAAGCCTCCAGCCCAGGCTGAATGTAGTTTCCAAAGGGTAGAAAGCTGTCCCCAGCAATCATAGAATAGAATCACAGAATGGTTTGGGTTGGAAGGGACCTTAAAGATCTTCTAGTTCCAACCCCTCTGCCATGAGCAGGGACACCTTCCACTAGGTGAGCTCAGAGCCCCATCCAACCCAGCCTTGAACACTGCCAGGGATGGGGCATCCACAGCTTCTCTGGACAACTTGTACCAGTGTCTCACCACCCTCACATAAAGAATTTCTTCCTAACACCTAACCTCAATCTACACTTCTTCAGCTTAAAGCCATTGAAACATTAAAGGCATTGAAGGAAGGTCTCAAGAACCACAGGCAATTCACCAGAATCTATTACTCATGTCAACTATTACTTGCTAACATCAACTCCCTCCTTAAAAGGCGGCGAGCTGAGGACCCTCAAGGCCCATGCTGATGGCATTTCTTGATAATAAGTGGAGAGCTGCTCACCTTCCTTGACACACAGACGGATGAAGAGGGAAAAATATTTTTGCAGTATTTTCTTCTTCCTTTCTCAGCCAAATCCTTATTTGGTCTGTTACAGATTATTCACACAGCACCCCTGCCTGCACTGCCTGATCTGATTACTGCACCAACGCCTCCATGGCTTTCAAATTCATTTCACAGGTTTCCAAGAAACAGATGCTGATACCTGATAAGTGGCAGCACCTGAATTCAAAACATGTTATCAGTTCATCTGCCTCCAATATCTTGAGTAGCATCTCAGCTTGGTGAGGAAGTGTTGCCCTAACCAGCTAACATATTTCTGTGCACAGAAATAAAGCTCCCCTTCCATAGTTGTTGACATAGAGATTCACACATTTGCCTTGGTCCTACTTAAGCACACAGAGTCCAAGTGAGTGCAGTGATCCTGTTTCAAATATTTGGTGCCCAGGCTTCCCATGGCATCCCAGAAGTTTTGTCACAAGCAGCTTTAAATAGCTCTATAGAACAACTGAGATTCTTTGAAATATTTTTTATTAAAACATAAGCAATCATTTGCATGCATGTTGATTTTGATTATCAGAGGACACAGATATGTAACAGAAGAGAATGAACCACATGAACTGCTTTCTTTGTCATTTCAGAGCTCTGAATTTCAGTGTTTTATCTTGCTTTCTGACATGATGAAAATAAGACATAGTCACAGTGCACACATTCAGAAACTATCACACAATACTCATTAAAAAAAAAAATCAAACCATATCATACATTCAACTAATCTGAGTAGACTCTCGTTTTCCACAAGACCTCTTACCTTGCTGTAAGACAGAATTACCCAGGGAAATATTGGAGCCTAGACTGACAAGGCTCTAAGGAATCTAATTACAGAATGGCAAAAAAGTTGAAAGGGGCACATGAAATAACAGTCTGTTATTCTATGGCAAGGCATTATATACACCAAGAGCCACTTGTGGCCAATAAAGTCAATGGGAGGATTTGCATAAACTTAGAAGATCATTAAGAAAAGGAAAAGAGTGTTCCTTGCACTGCACTGGCTGGAAAATGGAATACATAGTTAGACTGTAATAAGACCATTCATAAGGCCAGGTTTAGGCACACAGAATTAATAAGGGAAGCAGAGCGAGACAGAAGGGAAAATTGATGAAAGCCATACTGCCAGTTTTGCCTCCAATAAGTCCAATAAGGCAGCCTGGTAGTGTGGCAGCTTGGGAGAGGGTTGAACTGATTAGAGGCAGCTACACGGGGGGGCAAGGGCCACTGTGCCACTGCATCACTGCTGTCGAGGGCAGTGAGCCCTGTTCCTCCCACAATGCCTTCTCTTCCCCTCCTGTAGTATGTCTTACACAGCAAAGTGCATTTTTACCCTCCCTCCTGAAGTCTTGAGCCAGATACAAGTGCTTCCAACTAACAAATGGATTGCTGTCTTCTGAACAAGTCTACTTCCTAATCTATTTTAATCCTTGAATTAATTTCTCTGAGGCCTCATTTCACTCTGATGAAGATCAGTGGAAATTCATTCTGTTTCTGAGTGCCTTGCCTGTGTTACTCTGACAAATGCAAATCAGTGGGCAATTAGCTTCTCAGTCACTAGATAGTCTGTGCCCAGCTATTTCTGCAAACAAAATGCACTAAATCTATGCACTGAATCTACCCCCAGAGATAGGACAACTGTAAAGCACCAAGCACCAATAAACACCAAGCAAAACCTAAAAAAACCCATAGTGCCAACTGCTGCCAGCAACATTAGTGGTCAGAGTGGGCAATCCCTTTAAAGAATGTAAGTATCTGTATGACATCCCTCCACACAGTACATCAGATGAACTCTGAACTGGCAGTAGCATTGTCTAAAGGCATATTGGATCTCTCATATTGGCTGCTGCCAGTTTTATCATATCCATATGTCCCTGAGGTACTAAGGCTGAAAGGTCACATCATATCTTATAAGGTAACCATCGCTGTAAACATACAGTCTCCGATCTGTGGGGCTATAATCAATACTCTGGATTGTATCTAACTTTTTATCCATAATGATACTAACTCTCCCTTCTTGGCCAGTACTTGTGTCATACATGTAGAAGATCTCCTCTTTCTTAGTGTTCATTTGCCTCGTGGCGTAAAGAACACCACATAGCATGAAAGCATTGGAAACAGATGGCTTGTACTGTCCCGTCTGCCAAGTATTTTGCACTTCAAGTGTGGTCTCATTGAGTTTGCTAATCACAATGTTGCCCATGTTTTTTTCAGTTGAATATATTACCCATATCCCACTTTCGTCCACAGCAAAATCTATGTCCTGCCAAGCTACGCCTGCGTAAGAGAAGCGATTACCAACAGCAGCCCCTGGAAGCTCCTTCCTCAAAATCTCCGTGTTTGTTTGTACATCATGCTTCACCATATATCTCGAGCCATAAGCATGATAGAACAAATAATGTTTGTAAAGGGCAGCACCACTTCCTTCCCCGTACAATATCCTCCTTTCATACATGGATTTAAACAGCAGCAAATCATCAAAGGAACGATAAATTCTGAAGTATTCTAAGTATCTCCCATCTGTGTTCAATGGTGCAACCCAATAGAATTCATTCTCTGGTTCAGAGGGATAGTAGCCTCTACCCCAGGAACCATATTTGTAGGAAGATCCTCTCCAGTTCAGCTTGACAACATAGGGCTGGCTGACATTCATCGGTCCACGGTGAGTGCAGGTACCTGTAATTAAAGAGAAAAAAACCCAAAATAAACAGGTTTTCCAAATGTCTTTATTAGGAGAGAGGTTTTGCAGACCATAGCCCCTAGGCTGTGTTTGGTGAAGAGCAGCTTTGTGACCAACCACAGACATAAATGCACAGCTTCAACTGTAAAAGCTTCATTTAGGGCTAAGGTCAGCAACTGGATGGCACCCAGTGTTCCAAGTTGACTCAAAAATTCAACAAAAAGAAAAATAGAATACATATTATTACAGTTATTTGAAAGGGGAGGTAGAAGATTAATTCACAGAAAATAAGTGCTCACTGTGCTCTTCCATACAAGGGACAAGATTTCTGTTTCTACCCATTTGAGGCAGGCCAGCCTGATGCATTAGGAAATCCCTTGGAAAATACAATTTCAGAAGCATTTTAGGTTATTTTCTACCTCAGTGGAACTGAAAGCATGGGAGATGGGGGGAAAAAAAGAATGAGGAGCATCTGATTTCTGTGTATTTCACTGTGGAGGGGAAGAAAGGAGCAGCAGCAGCAGTAATTCCAGAGTCACATTTCAGATTAGCATTCTGCTGTCAGAATCACGGCTTTACAACTGTGTGTCACAGCCACATGGTGCCTTCCACCTCAGGCCCTCAAGGAAATCTGCAGACAGTAACAATCACAGCCCAGCAAATGTAGACTGATATTGCTCTGACTTTTCATGTGGGGCAACTCTTTAGAAAATATGACTTCAAGCTGAACCAGAAGAGCTCCGTTTTACACATATCAACTGCAAAATCATTTTCAGGATCATGGAAAAAATAATTTAAATACATGAAACAGTTTCCTTTTACTCATGCTGAATTAGTGACATTCCTGTTTCCTGATAAATTCTCAATATTGTAAGTCACTGGTAGGAAAAATCTTTCACTCAGAAATGTCCCTGGGCTTCTGATGAGTCTGAAGCTTCCACTGGAAAAAACCAGCATGCACTTTCCTAAATGTTAACATTAGCTTTTTTTATTACTGCCACAAAGTGCCCCAGATTTTTCTCTGCAAGGTTATCTTCAACTGAGGTAATGGAGACAGAGATATCAAGTGGATGGCACCAGCTCACAAGCTTAGTGGTACTCCAATGTTTCCCAGTTCATCGGAGTGTTCTAGCCACTAGGTAGTCTTCCTTATTAAAAATGGACTATAGCATGAATAGACCCAAGCCTCACACATCAATTAGTGAATAAATTAATGGCCATAAAAGTTAATAATACCTCCCTCAACGCAGGAACTCCATGCACAGGCAGCTATGGTGCTAATGAAAGTCAAGACTATATTTTGAAGTTTTAATAATTTGAGTGGTGTCGGAGTCCAGGGAAGCCTGAAAGCTTCTCCTGCTCCTCCGGTGGTTTCTTTATATCCCCAGAGCTCCTCAAAAGTGGCCTAGCCAGCAACCTAGGCTTTTGGAGAAGCTCCCTCCACTTTTGGGAGAACGTGAATGCACCAGAGAGGTGAAGAGATTTTTGTTTAGTGTACCACAGAGAGTTTAGTTGTAGTTTTTAGGATCTTGCTCTATGTATTATATAGGGACAAGATGGAGATTTTTAGGTGTGGTTTTTCCTTCTTTCTTCTTCTCCTCTCTCCTCATTCTCTTCCTCTCTTCTCTGACACCAGTTCCTGTGGTGTGTTGGTTGGTGGAAAAAAGTTAGTATTGAAAAGACATATCAATAAGATGAGGGTTTACTGGTGCTGGAAATAAAATAAGATACGTATTGTTTCTTGAATGGTTGTTAGTAAGATATAAAAGTAGCTGCTGATCTGCAGCCATTGCCCTTTCTGCCCTTTCTGTCCTGGTGTCCTCGGGGGATGCCGTCTCTCCCTCCAAGGTTTTGATAAGACAAATAAAACCAACTCTGAAACAGCTGAAGATCTCTTGCTGCATTTTTTCCAACATGATGAACCAAAGGAAGAAAAGCCCCAGGGCAGAGGACAGGGGGCCCAGACCTTTGACAGAGTGGGAACCATGTCACCATTTCTTGCAGCTTCTATGGCAAGAGTGGCTCATAAGATCAGTCATATGAAGGGATGTCTGGCAAATAAATAACCTCAGTCTTAGCACAAAGTAAAAAGAGAAATAACAGAGAAAGAATTTCTCTTTTGCCCTCAAAGCTGACCATTCCTAAGCATAGGCAGACAATACTCATGGAGATGAATTAGAAACTCCTGTAACCACTGACAGAAAAGTCTAGGAGACATTTTGTTCTCAAAGGCTTTGCAGTCTATCCCACAGAAAGAAGGAAAATTAGATGCAGACCGATCTGAAGTATTCTACTTGGAAAAAGACTGGGAAACAAGATAATTGGCAAAAAAAATGCACTGTTGCAAATGCAAAAAAATATTTTTATGATCTGCTTTGCCCAGGAGAAAGGTGCAGTACCTGTGGGACTAAAAAATCTGTATCCTGAATGGTAGTAGTGTCCAAGCACTGACATTTGTGCCAATGTGTAAAGTCAATTTGGATAGTGAAGCTCTGCATGTCTCCCCCTTTCTCAAAATGTACTATTTCTCTGCTTCTACTACATAACACCTTCACTCCTCACAGTTTTGTACTGTCTTACGCTAGTGACTGTGATCTGAGGGACACATGATTCACCTGCAGCCTCCTCTCAACATCTGTGAGGAAGGTGGGGAGCAGCTTTATATTAAATATAGATCACTACACTGAGATAAATCCCTATGCCCCCAGGCCATGTTGACAACTTCCTTGGGGTCAGTATTGCCCATGGCAGAAGTTCTTCATCACTGAGTCTCCATCTGATGGCAGAGAAGGTGGCACAAATTGTAAACAATCCCATCTCCTCCCCCAGACCCTCTTTTTTGTCCTGGGATTCTTGCAGCTGAAACATGGCATGACCCTGGCTGAATGCTGCTTTCCTTCATGCCACCAAGAATCCATTTGAATCAGCATTCCTGGCTTGGAGCAGATGAGCATTTAAGCATGCACTTAAGTGCTTTACAAAGGACGAGGCCCTGGAGCAGAAACCTCATTTCCAAATATAGCACACAAGGCAGGCACGACTGTATGGCGGGCCAGGCTGCATCTCTGGAAATGGCACACAGCATGTCTAGTAACATGGCCTCAGCACTTGGCACAGCTACCAGCATTTGGAGGTCCTTACACCTCAGCTCATGCAAAGGAAGAATGCTAAGGCAGCCAGTGCAAAACGGCTTTCAGCCTGCCAAATTCATAAATCAATTTGAACTGTTTTTTTCCCATATCTCTATTATGTATTGCTACCTCCAGCATCAGGACTTCTTTAAAGATGGAGACATATTGAATATATTACTGTGCTTAAATTGCAATAAACTTATCTCAGAATTAAATCGTTATTAAATGCTCTAAAACTCTTCATTTGTTTAAAAAAAATATAGCACCAAAGCTTGCAGGTAGTGAAGCACTGCTAAGCTCATCTATATGCGACCTCAAATAATTTTTCTTGTCATTAAGCAGAACACAATTCCAGATTTATTTCAATAATTCATACATTGTTTCATAAATAAAAAACAAACGTGTGTTCAGCAGAGAGACCTTTTTTTTACAAAAGAAATAATAAATTATTATTTCTTCCCTTAAAGAGATCTCTCTGCTGAACACTTGTTTGGTTTTTATTTATGAAACAATGAATTATTAAAATAAAGTTAGAAGCGTGTTCCGTTTTAATGACATCAAAAATTGTCTGAGGTTTCTATAGAGTATGTGTTTGATTTTTATTTCCTTGAAAATTCTCCCATAATTTTTTTTTTTTTTTACAAAAAACCTCTCTGGTAGTCGGGGGTGATCTGCCTTTCACACAGGTTCAGAAGAATTCATTGTTGTTTATTTAATCTAAACTTGCCTCCCTGTCTAGATCTTGTGGGGAAAAAAAATGCACAAAGGAAACAAAGTGTCATGTAATTTTGTAAATATTAGAAGGTAGTTGAAATAAATCCATATGCATTATTCAAACTTTCAAATTTTTAACTCCTTTCTCCATTGTTTTGGGCCACTGGTAAATGAAGTCCTGGTATTTGTGCCTTCCTTTGTCTCATGCTTATGCAGCAAACAGACAAGGGAAGGACTAGCACAGGTCCATACACACATACTTGTCCCCACATAGAGAACGGGTATCTCAGCTCAACTGCATACTAATCCTTCTGATTGGTCAGAAAAAAAGCTGATACCTAATCATCAGGACTGAAGGGATCCCGACTTGCTTGGTTAACAGGCTGCAGAACTGAGCACAAAACACATCCACTTCACTCTGAAGCACTGGCAAAGCACATCAGCTTCTTACTCTAACAACACAAGAAAACATTCCAGCAGCCTCCTCTCACCAAGAAGCTGCATCTGATTGCAGAAGAGAAGGGACCACCCTTGGCCTATGCAGCCAAAGACCACAAGACAATGTGGGACCCACACTGAAAGGAACTCCCATGCGGGGCACAGACACCGGTACCAGGCTGGTGCTATGTTCTCACACATGCTGCCTAGCACCAGATGTGCACCCTCCCCTCCCATCCAGATGTGGGACCTGTTACCAGCCTTACTAGGGCTTGAGATACTGAAGACAGAGCTCTGAAGGAAAGGTTCATCCAGGCTTCTACTGTCTCAATGACACTGGAAGGCCCACAGACACTCCAGTCTTCCGCCAGTATCGTGGGGGACAGACACAGGCTTGCACCTGCGTGAAAGATGACTTATGTTGGCAACATCAAACAGGGGATGAGGTGGAGGGGGTGCTGGGTTTCATCTGACATGCCTTAAGGCAACTAAGCAACTGATGTCCTTCAGCTCAGCTCCCTCCAATGCCAGTGAACAAATGCATGTGCCTCCAGGGGAAGTTCAGGAAGTCCTGGGGAGGACAACTTGCCAGTTCTTTTCAGGTGCTTCTAGGCATATCTTTCTCTTTGTGTATGGATGCATTCAGTTCAAAACACAACCCAAAATATTCAGAAGACACAGACAGCTTGGGTCGATAGGAGGTAAAATATAAGCTGAGAATGAAATCACTGTAAGACTCCAATAGGATTGCCTGAGTTTCAGCATTAGTCTACTCCAGATATTCCTCCTGCTGAGATCTACTCACCAGTAGCTTGAAATCCTTAATTTGAGTATAAAAAATCCAGGGAGAAAAAAAAAAACATTGCTCCTTTTCCTTTCTTTCTATTTTGCCTTTGAATTTCATCTGACTCACTTCTCCCTGCTTCCTCTCTCAGATTATTTCAGTGAGAAGAAACACAGAATCAGCTGCAGAGTCCTCAGAGGACCATCCTGGGGTCCTTTCTCTCTATACCTACCTGATGCGGCCACATGAAATCAGCCCAAAGGAAAATGAATGGATAAATATTTTTTCCCACTGGGTGGTGAGGAGAGAGATGCCATGAACCACTGCAGATGGGAAAGCCAGTGACAATGATGGGAATGACTACCTATATATCACACACTCAGACACCCACGTCTCCAGTCAGAGGATAAGACAAATGGAAACCAGTGATTTCTTTCTGCTATGTTTTTTGAGAACAGGCCTGCTCACTCTGAGAAATACAGCAGCAAAAGCCTTGGGGGACAGAGTCAGAGGGGCTGCGTACTACAGCAGTGCAAAGCAAGAAGCTTTAATTAAACTTGCATTTAGACTCATGATCTTAGACAGCTTGGGGATTAGCCAAGCTCTCTCTAGTTCATGCTGCCTACCCAAAATATGCAGGAGAGAGGATGAAGGGGGAAAGAAAAAGCAATCTGAAAACAGGACAAAGAGTCAGTTTAATACAAACATTATAAATATAATATGAACTAAAATCAGGGCAAGGCCAAGAGGTTTGGCAGGAATTCAAGGCATTCAAGCTTGCAGAGAAAACATACAAAAATTGTATTCAAACACACAAATGGGTGCTAGAAAGCTCCGGAGGCCTAGGTGTGAGCATCCATGCGGCACCTCCAAAGCGAGCAGCTAGGAAATGCAGCTCTCTCACATACTTGCTCCATCTTCCCAAGCAAGTGCTTCTATGTGTTTTCAGATACAGTCTGCAGGACGTGTAGTTGCTCTACAAAGTCCTTTGCACAGATGATAATTGCTCCCCATCAGTCACACAAAATCCCAATATGCAAGCCCCGCGTGGATTAGCAGAGATCTGAGCCTACATAACACCTGTGTTATCTGTAGAGCTGGCATCTCCCAACACGAAGAAAACTTGCCAGCCTACAACAGTTTCTCTGCCAGTCGTTTGTGCCATCCTCAGAGACCACATTCACCCTAAAGGAGGCCATGTGAGAATACACTCACACACATCCTCCAACCCCTCCCAGGTTCCTACCTCTGGACAGAAAAACTCACAAACACAAGAGGCTGTCCTCAGCTGATGTCAGTGCTGGCAACCCTCTGGAAGTTGTTATACCAGGTGGGGTTTTGACCTCCTTCATTCCTTTCTGCTACAACACAGTGTTGCCATATGCAAAGGTGCCTGAGCTAGCTGGCACACCAGTCAGGAGTAAGGCAATGCTAAAGCAGTACCATTTTGGTACCAGATAAAATCTACCCATCTCCCTACCGTGCCCTGAGAAACAATAGTGAATAAGTCTGTTACAGTCACAGTTCCATGCGGTTACATTTGCCCATCCCAGAGCTACCATCCTGCTCTAGATATGACTTGCCTATCCCTGCATGGAGCTGCACTGTGAAGGGTAGTCTCCCTTTTCCTACACAGTGAAAGCTGGTGTGCCACCCAGATGTAAACACAGCCCTCTCCTCCATCACTCATGGAAGGACACAGCATTCTTGTTCCGGAGGTCAGTACTTTCTCACCAAAACAAAAGCTTGCTGTAGGCTTGAAGAGAACGAGATTGCTTCTTTCCACACACCATCACCCTCAATAAATCAGTGAGATGCCCTTCAAGTACTTCTTAAACATTGTGGAGTTTTTTTCATTGCAACATTTTAAGCCCTTTCTTAAAGAGCCAAGAAAGGCCTTGAGATTTCGTACTGCAGGTATTTGTTTCAGATTTCTCTCCTGTCTTAATCCCAGACAAGGTGTTACTCATGCATTCTGTCAGAGAAACGCAGCAATGGCTTGCATCACCATGAAGCCCCAAGGAGGGACTGCTCACCCTAAGTGAAGCTTGTGTTTCTGGCTCTCACCTTTCAAGTGAGATGTTTAAATTAGCTGACCCCAAGGTGATGATAAGTAAATGCTGGTAGGTGCAAATTTGTGCTCCTTAAAAGCAGGACACCACTCCTCTTTTATTATGGGCTCCTCTAGCTGATTGTTAACAAGTTTATGTGAAGAAGCAAGATTCTTCCCCTGGGTATTGTATACCACACAGCACTTTTGCTCTTACAATACTCTGCCTAAAGGAACCCCTTGTGTATAAAACACTCAGGGGACCAACACAGTTTTTGAAATCCTCCTGTCTGCTAGCAAGTGGGATCTTGACCTGGCATATCTAATCCAGTGTTTCCTAAATGTTTTACTCCAGTATATCATATCTGGCTCTCAAAATTTCTCAGACTATGATTCACTCACAATGTGAGTTTTCAAACTGAACACAGTGTCAAGACAAAAGCTCTTTTAGTTACAAACTATTTGCCATACACCTAGTAACTCTTAACACCATTATATGAACTGCTCTCTGGGAGACACTGATCCAGGCCCCAAAATATAACATTTCCTAGTTAAGAAAACTGTAAAATCTTACTTCCATTGAAATCAGTAATAGACCTCCCCCTTATTTCCCTGAGACCCGAATTTTTTCCCAAGTCTCTTGACTACCTTTTTCAGAGGAATTTTTTGCCCGTGAAGCAAAAGTAACCTAGATGCGAACCTCCCTTCTGCATATCTACAGTTTTAGTACATCAGCAGTTACTCATACATTCTCCAAGCAGCATCAGAGTAATATTGTCATGACACAGATGACTTTCACAGGAACTACCAAAAATCAAAGCTAGTTAGTAAAAAACATAGTTTCCCACAGGTAATTATTCTGAAGAAAAAAAAAAAAAGAGAAGAGGGATAGAGATTCACTTTTCACACTATAGGCAAGAGGAAGACAGCAACTTCTTCCAGCTGAAAACAGCTACTGTTTTTGTAAGAATTTGATTCCTGCCTTCATTTTTCTTTTGAACCATTAACGAAACATTAGGAACTGTCTGCTCAAATTTTCAAGAGCCAAGGAGCATCATTACAACTGTATTTAATATTAACAAAGGGAAATCTCCCCATTTACAGTTCTAACCATGTATTATATTATTCCTTATGTGTTATCCAACAGAAAGGCTTACCTGGTGGGAAGTAAGGGGGTGGTGTAGTTTTGGTTGCATTCTCTTCACACTCTTTCAATCTGTTCTGCAGAGACACAATTTGTCGACGAATTTCGAGGACATTGTTTTTGTCCAGTGCTTCCAGTTCATTTACCAGTATAGTCAGATTGGCGATCTAGAGAGGAAAAAAGTAAGTTTAATGTCAATGTTATTTTACAGATATTTGCAGGCAGCTTGATCAGGTCACAGAAGACACTACAGAAAAAAGGTTCTAAGAAATATCCCTAAGAGCAGGCCTTATCCTCCTAGCCCCAGCCTGGCATTTCCAGCAGAGTATGTGACCACAAGGATATGCTTTAAGACTAAGTTGTATAACAGGATGCAAAAATACAGTGTTATTTTACGCACAGTGAAAAAATATCCAGTAAGTCTTAGGCAACACTAGCTGTTAAATATAAAAAGTACTTATTCCAGCCTTACCAAAGTATCTGCAAATTTTATTTGCAAAGATAAATAGTGTTTTTAATCATCTGCTTGATGATCTAGAGGACAATGCAGCGAATGATATTTCAGGTTCCATCTGAAGTAATTATTCTCTCTAGGTGAGTGATTAACTACAATTTTGAAAATGTGATTTATAGTCTGCTGGAAAGGTGATACTCTTTCCTACTTCTTGATTTCATATTGATTGGGCCACTGCCTTAGCAACCAGCAGCTAATTTTTTAATTATCTAAATTAAAGCATAGAGGCTTTCAAGCATGGGGGTCTGAAAATTAATATTTATTAAAATAATTTAATCATCTTGTGTGTTTAACACTATGTTAAAAACTTGTAACTTTCAGGCAGATATTTGTCAAAACCAGAGTGGTCTCCATTTGTTTGGGGAGGTTCTTTACTTTTTTGTGCTCTATATCAAGGAATAAGATGTTAATACATTTAAGGTCAAGATTCCTTTTAATTTATGCTGATGAAATGCTAAAATAATTCCACTGGCTGCAGCAGAAACAGACTGCATTTCCTCAACCTAAACACTGAAGAGAGAATAGACTATCCGTGTATTTGAACCCTCTGCAGCTAATTAAGGCCTTGGCAATACCTCCAAATATATTTGCTCAACGACGGCATTGCTGCCAACAAGGCTGGGTTTCAGCTGAGTGACCAGTCTCTCTAGGTCACTGATTTCCACTTTCAGTAACTGGAAGTCCAGCTCCGTGTAAGATACACCTCCCGTCTCCACTTGCTGCACTCTGAGGGTTAGATTGAGGATTTGCTCCTGATACAATTCGATTTTCTTTGAGTACTCCTTAACCTGAAAGAAATAAAAAAGAGATGCATATTCAAGTCCAGGTTAGCAAATGAGACAAGCCTGTTTGACATTCTTATTATATTTCTGAGTACCCCATGCATAGCTTCCACATACTTGCCATATATATTCTTCACATAAAGAGCATAAATGAAATTCTCATCACATACATAAAAAAATATGAAATGTAACCCTCATTTATTGTTGGCAGTTTCGCAAAATCCCCTCAGGAATGCCTGGGGATAACAGAAGGCAGAATTTTACTCACAGTCTTCCATTTTTTTAATTCTTTGCCAATATTGTCTCTGTGAGCTAATTTTATCCTCATTATGCCAAGAACTTACATTGGTGAAAATTTTATTAGGAAATCTGCAGTGTATTCTCTCAAAAGCAACCACAGAAGGCTGAAAAATGCAATAAAGAATTCCCAAGTTTTTCAGCTTCATATCCTATTAACTCTGAATCCAAATAGGACTTTACCCTGTGTATATTTGAATTGTGTCAAACATTGGCAGAACTGATTTGATGCTTGTCTTTGGGCAGGGGGAAAATATTTAAACACAGTGTTAAAAATCAAATCTTGTTTAAATGAAAGTGTTAAATATATGGCAGGCTTTAGCTGGAATAATTTATATAGCAGCCTTTTCAGTCTTTGAAGCATTAAATAGTTGTCCAGATAAATATATTTTCACACATATATCTGCTGAGGTAAAGGTCACAGCACAAGCATTGTGATGCAGAATGTTAAGAATATTACATGAATTTGAGACTTCCCTTAGAAATGTTAGTTTCTTGAAATTTAACACTTTGGTAGAGGGGCATAAATTCTCTCCCATATGTTTCATAGAAGCCATGTCTCTCTTCCCTTAAATCAATAACATTATATCACAAAAGATAAGTAGGAATAAATATAAATAGTTTGTTGCACTAGTAACTTCATATTTATACCCTCAGATGGTATTTGTGCCTATATCTGCAGCACTGTAATTTTCATAACTATTACTTCTTCAGCTGAAAGACTTAGCCTACATCTTCTCAAGCATTCTTGCATTATCTTAACACTTTTCCCCCATTATGTCTGAAATCCTGCCATGATTTGAAAACCATGCACTCCCTCTTTTTCTGTTCTGGCAGCAGCCCTTGAGACCTGGACACCAAAAAACCCATATTTATCAAATAATTCCTTTCAATCTTGACTGAATACATTGTGTACTAAAGAGGAGGTATGGGAGCTCATGGCATGGAAATTCATGAAGAGGACCCTTTAAGACCCTAAGTTATTTAGTGATGTGGATTAAGGAGGAGAAGCATAACAATAGATCCTCTGTTCAGAAGTGTAATTATCAGTAACAGCACAACTACACCGTAAATCTTAACCCACTACAAAAACCCACATGGATATACATAGTATACACCAAAACTAGGATGCTCAGTTCTGTGTATCTAAATCCAAGTTTAAAACAGATCTTCTGTTCACAATGTGTTCAGCCAGGCTTCAAGCTGCTCAAAACTGCCAAGTTCCCACAAGCTGTAGCAGAAGCACCCTGGCTCACAGCACTAGATGCTCTAGATCTCCCAGGTCAAGCCAGGATAACTTCAAGTTATTGATTACAACTAAGAATCAAAAGCTAACAGCCTACAAAGACTTAGACCTAGTTCCTTGTAACTGGCTGTCAACAGTGATAGCTGGGATCCCTTGTCCTAGCTGCCACCATCATCTGCTAGGGAATAGGAGGAAGAACCAAACAACATTCTTGGAAAAGCCAAAAGTAGTTGGACCTCACACTCTCACTGATCACCAAAATCAGTTTGGAGTTGAAAGAGAACCTCAAAAAAAAAATCATCTGGAAAAATTATTCAAAGGTAAATGTTTAAACTGTGTGTCTAGGGTTTGCACAAGAACAAAAAAAGAAAGAATATATGATTACAGCCTGAGAAGTATGAAGCAAGTCCATTTTTTAGCAAAATTGCACTGCTGTGTGAAGCTATGTCTGTCACAGAGGTATCTGGAAATCCGTCTACTTATTAATAACCTTTCTCACAGCAATCCTGGTGATAATAATGCAATATAGACCAAATCTACAAACCACGGAAATAAACAGGCTGCTGGAATTAGTGATGGCTACACATTAGTGAGAAACCTGTGAATTTGAAGTCTTCTCCAGGGTTTTCAGAGCCTGGACAAAATGCTGAGGGCTGGAACAAAGCATACATAGTTATTTCAGCCCTGACTGCAGAATGCTGCAAGACACAGACCTGAAATTCCCCTCCCATATTAGAGGGTTTTCACTCAGTCAACCATCTAGGTCATTTAAGGACATGTCAACACCATCCAGCAGAGTATAGCTGAGCCTGAACTAGCTCCATCACTCTGCAGTGCTCGGCACAGCCACACCAGCATCGCAGTGAACTTAAGCTAATAGCTCCCCTGGCGAATTATTGGACAAATAAAATTTTCTCAGCAGTGCTGCACTAACAGGTCTATACTGCTTTTGCAGATAAATCCAGCACACATGTTAAGCATTGCAATGCTCTGCGTGGAGATTCCCACCTGCTCAGATCTGGTTTAGGAGTTTCTGTGGGTTAGAAATATCAGTTGAAAGAAGAACACGATGTTGCTCTGCTGATTGGCAGATAGATTTAAGCATCTTGTAATTCCTGCTCTTCTACTGCATCTACCTGCTGGGGACTGGCTGTAGTCTCTTGACAGGCTGGCACAGGAATTCTGTGCATATTCTATATTTAAGGATACGGACCAACACCTAGTACAGATTGCTGCTGCATTTGTCATAAAAGCCTAAAATAGGGTATGATGAGTGCAAAGGGCCTGGATTAGCCCTTTATGGGAAGAAAATGGAACCACATGAGGTATATGTAAGGCAAATCCTCAGATCCAGTTTTCCTCCTGTCGAAGAGTTGTCACCTTCGTTTAATGAAAGGGCAGGAAAAATCTGCAATGCTCATTTACTGTGTCATTTACCTGCAACTGGTATTTATCAAAACAGGTTTTGCAGCATGCAAGCAGACACTTCTCCAGCAGACATTTGGAGAGAACAGAAGGGGGAACAAGGTGCAAGATGAAGATGTAAAAGAAAAAATGTGGAAGGAATGAGAAGAGATAAGAAAGAAATTACAAACCCAGCAAATTTATAAAATCACTCAGCCCAGGACACTGGCTCCAGGCAGGCTTGACCTCTACAGAGCCATAAGGAGCAAGGCTGGCAGTCTGCCTTCTGAGATGGAGGAGAATTACATTGCAGGTTAAGCTCTTTTGAAAAGAATGGAGCTTTTTCACTCCTGTTTCCGTTATGCAAGGATGTCCTGGCCATCGTGAGCCATGTTCTGAAAGGCACTTTCTCTCCTTGTGATCACGTGCTGATCTACCCCTGCTGTGGAAGTGTCCTCTCCCCTTTCTTATTGAGAGGAACAGCCAGGCCCCACTTTGCTTTAAAAGGTTAATTTTCTTCTGTAATCATAATTATGCTGGCAAAGGTTGATGTGACAGAGGAAAAATTAGTCTGGTATTTTCAGCCTACAGTTTGTACTCACTTGGCACATGAGAGCATCTCTTTATCTGCAAGCTTCCTTGCCTGCTGATTCTATAAAAGGACTCCTTTGCTTTTTGAATTAGCCAACAATCAGGCAAAAGGTTAATGATTCAATCAGGTTGTTTATCTGGGACTTCTAGCACATGGAAAGCATCCTTAAGAGGGTCCAATCCTGCAGATCTTATCCAAGAAAAGTTCCCATGATCTCCAAAAGGTGTTTTAGAAGAGCAACAAAAGCATGCATTCTGAGAATCAAAAAAGGAAGCATTCAGGAGAAATTCCCACTTCTGTGGAGAGACTAGATTATGTCTGAATGCAATTCCCTAGGAAATTGCTCAGGATCATTTCTAATAATGATCAGCACTGAGAGCTTGGGTTTCCTCCATTTCATTATTTCCTTGTCTCTATGAATATTATCATGACTGAAGTAATATACAGAATTGCATAAGGATTTTTTCCACAATTGGAAAGGTAAAGAATTTTTGAGAATGGAGATTTATGCATCACAGGATATCAGATTATTTAAATTCAGATATCAATAGGGCAGTGCTCAACAACTCTCTTCTTTCTACAAAAGAATACAGAACATTATAGCTGAGAAATCTTACACACATAAATTAACACCAAAATTCAATCTGTTCATTTCAATTTCTGACCTAAACTGTCTCTTTGCCCATATCACACCAAAGTATATGTCACACTTCAACTAGATTCATTGTAACACTGCTTGGCTGATTGGTCTCGACAGGATGGAATTCAGTGAAGTCTGAGTTAGGTCAAGAATTTTCACTGTCTGCAGCGAGATTTGCAAGTTGAGGTCAGTGTCTACTCTGTGGTACACTGCTGGGCACGGAAGGGTGACAACTGTCGCAGCAGCTCACACCAGCTGGCAACCTAGACATGAAAGTCTAGGGCACTCAGCTTGCCCTGAATTTAGAGGTGAGTTTCAGGTACAAATATGGACACCTAATTTTAGGTATTTATAGTAACCTGTATCTTTATATGAGCAAGATGTCTGAACTCATTGGAGATCTGAGATTGTCCACACAGAGAGGTCAAGCAGCACTTGAGATGCTCCACATATCTGCCTGGCACTAGCCTAAAGGAAGCCTACACCATTCTGAGGAAAATACTAGTAAGAAATAGGTTACACCAGGGTAAGTGACTGGGAAAGGTGGTACACAAGCACCTTGAAGAATCATGCCAAATTTTGGCTGGGACTCATGTGTCCATCCCTTCCCAGCGCAGTTACATTCAAATGCTGGCACTGACCACAGTGGGAGGAGTATGGGGCCTGAAATCTCTGTGATTTTCATGGCTCACTAACCCTGAGCTGCACTTCCATGCTCCAAGGGATCAGGTAACTCCTGTGCTTGGAGGCAGCAGGACTTATGTCAGTTTGCCCTTCATATGCCTGCTGACAGCTGAATGTGTTTCACTGTTAGCTCCAGTTCTTTCAAAATAAACTATTTGAACTGAAAAATCTTACCACAGGATCTTACGCCTGTTGTTGTGGGTTTTATGCACAATTTCTTATCTGTTCTTGATTATACCAGAGGAGGGTTATGAATATTTATGATTAGAATTTATAATTTAATGCTTTGCCTTTTCTGCTGATTAATTCAAGGACACTTCATTTCTTAAGATGCCTGGTTTCCAAAGAAAACACTTTCTGCTGGACACCAAATCTGAATCCTGAATATTTATCCAGTATAAAAAGTCAAAGATTCAGATTCCTCTTTTCACAGGCAGCTTCACCCAGTGCACTTCAGCATGTGTAGCTTTGCCCGAATTCCACAAAAAATGGATCTCACTTCATGCAACAAGCAGCGAAAGCAATGTTAGGTGTGTTTGTCTTCAACAGAAATGCATAATTCAGCAGTCTCACTGCCACAGCTTCAGATGTTGACAAGAAAGATATTTTTATATTTTTATTTATTTATTTTTCTCTGTGAGAGCAGAAGAAGTGAAGGGGCAAATATTCACCTACTTCTTCACTCTGGGTTGTGGTGACCTTTCTCCTCTTTCCCTTCACTGCCTTCTCACAATCTGGCTGGCTTGATACAAATAATAACACATGAAAGAGCAGGAGGCTTGGCTTCCCATAGCATCATGTAACAATCACAAACTAATGAAACTGAGCCAAAAGAGGAAAAACATAAACATTCTTCCAAAACATACCATATGTCTTTAGCTGAAAAAGCCTAGAAAAGAGACCTGAGACTATTCAAACGTATGACACACTATTACAGTGTAAAAGATTAGAGATTTAATCACCTTTCTCCTCATTCTTACAGAGCCCTCTTTCTAACTGAAAGACGCACCACAGAAAAATGCTTGCTGCTGTACTTTCTCGTAGGCAACCATTTTTCAGAAAAGATGCCACTGTTGTTTCTGAGACAAAAGAGCACCTTACTTTAGAAAGTTCTGTCTCAAACTTCTCCGAGAGTGTTGCGGCTATGATTTCCAATTGCTCAGCCTTCTGCACTGGAAAGGTGGTATCCGGCAAGTACACGGAGCACTGACAGGTTCCCTCGTCATCCACAGAGCCAGACACATTGGTAAAGAGCTGCAAAAATAAATTGGTAAGAAAAAAATGTGTTAATATTCTTCTCTAGAACCAGCATCTAATAATTTCTGGCAATAGTATGAGTTGTGCCAATCATGAGATCAACAATTTCTTTACAAGTCATCTTTCACCTTTTTCTTCCAAGGAACTCAAAATATCTAGCAATTTTTATGACTCATCCTTACAAATCCCTCTAAAAATAGTTAAATATCGCTTTAAAGATTTTTACCACTGGAAAAACAGAGACATATAATAGTCCTTACTTTCCCAATCTTGTGGACAATGTTCTTAAGATAATGAACTAACTTTTCCAGCAGATAGAAAAGCAGGCAGCAGCAGGACAACAATAATGTAGTAAGTAGGCCTTATAACCACTATTCTCTTCATCTAAATTGGTCAAATCATTTAGTCATTTACATCCATAGAGAGGAAAGCACTGAAATAGAACTAGTAACAGGGAATGTTTTGAAAAGAAAAATCTTTCATTTGAAGATTTGCAGCCAGCCACAGCAAACAGACGTGCATTTAATTATACACCACTGAAAGGTGATGAATTAAATATACAGGTCTGGCCTAGGGTAGAGATTCTAATTTTGCTACGAAATATTGCTCATAACACCCACACATCACAGCCCACCCATCCATCCTTGTGGATAGCTGGCAAAGCTTTTGCCCATGAATCCCCTGTCCCAGATGTCTGCATGCTCACAGCACCATCACAGCACATCAGGTACGGAAAGGTCAGGGCTGGCACCTCCTGATCTTGCCATAATTTACAGCCAAGGCACACTGCATTCTACAAACACGGGGCTGAATACTGAGTGTGCTCAGAACAACTCTTTTTTGTTTGTACACAAAATGTTTCCAATTCATAAACCTATCACAAATTTATTAATAAAGATATTTGATGTTGCTTTAAAATATTCTGGCACACACTTCAATGCAGCTGCATATTTTAAAGCTACAGACTTGTGCTTTAAACACACTTCTTTCTATAATCTCTTCTCCTGCCTTGCAGAAATCCCAGTGTTATTCATGTGTTTTCTCTTTTTCTCTCCCTCTTAAAAATAAACAAGCAAACAACAAAACTGTGTCCTGAAAGCTGACATTTCAGCACTCCTTCCCTTACTCTTCCACAGTGGTTTCAACTAATGTCCTCACTGAAAAACCAGGCCTGGACAGACAGAGATGGCCAGCAGCAAAGCTGTCTTGATCTGTGAGCCCAAAAAAAGCGCAGCAAGTAGGAATGATCCCAGTTCACACTTCTGGCAACCTCTTTATTGCAGCCACAACAAACAGCATGCATCTCATTTTGAAAGGAAGCGAGGAAAGTCGTTTTATCTGTGTTATTCAAGCACCATGGGCCTTAAAACTTCACTCAGACTGCTGAAGACATTTAACATGAAAGGAAGCAGAGAAGTATCTCATGGCATTCCAGAATGTCCCAGCACATAACTTCCATTGATTTCTCTGCCAAGCAGGTTACCAAAGCACTTTTGAAAATCCCACTGAGAACACATTATGTCTAAGTTTCCAAGTATTTTTGAAGATATGGCTATCAGTGTGTAAAGTACTATGAAAAATAAGTTCCTAAGTCACTTAGATATTTTCTACACCTCCAAGTCCTCAGCACATGGGCAGGCAGGTTGCTCAGCAATAAAAAACCAAACACTTGGGAGAGAGCAAAAGAAGAAATAAATGTGGCTTAGTGAGTATATGGGAGCTTCTCTGAGACTGTTGCACATTGGCATGCTAATTTTTGTGTGGAAGGTATTGTACTCTGTTCCTTCTGTGTGTAACACAAATATGAGTACAAGTATACAACAGAGAGCATGCTACACATTCTATAGCATAGTGTGTAGGCATCATACACTCTGCTGTAAACTACAGTCTTGACTGTGTATATCAATCAGTTTTCTAGACTTACCACGCCTATTGGGCTAAAAAAACCCATTCATAAATGTATTCATATCTCTCCTAAAAAACCTGTAACTAGTGTTTTTAACCTCCCTATGAAAAACAATCATTATATTTTAACATTTGAATCAGGAAGGAGCTTTGAGTTGCAGGAGAGATTCACTGCAGTAAGTGCAGCTTATGTTGAAGCCAACAGAAAATTCCCCCAAAAGAGTAGCAGTGGAGAGAAAAGAGCCCGGGCAGACAGAACTGCTTCCATTCTTCCATTGACATTACAAACATTGGGATCATGGTGTTGACAAGACCAAGAAGTACTGTTTAGTTAAAAGCCCCTTGGGTCAATAAGTGCTTCAATCAAAATATAATACCAGCCAAATGACAACCATGTAACAAAAATGCCTTCCGTCATCCTGTAGAAAAATGCATGAGATAGACTGCTACTTTTGATGGAGTTGTATGGTTTTTAAAGTTTAATAATTTATACAGAATGCTTAAAAGAGAGCAAACTGTCCTAGCCTACAGCAAGGACTTGACAGCAACATTTCACTCTGCAAAATTAAGCTGTTACATATACATATTTGAAGCTATGAGAAATGTTCCTTTTCCACATCCCTTCAAATTAAGAAAGGGAGTAGGAGCGAGCAGTTACTCAATTTTCTGAAAACCAGGAAATTTGTCACTGTAGCCTAGTGACATTCACAGTTCTGAATCAGCTATTTGCTCATCCTTAGACAAAGAAAGAGATCCACAGAAAGCACATGACAGGGCCACAGCAGGGACAGAAGCCACCTCAGCTGGGCAAGGAGATGGATAAAGTTTTGGTCCTGCTAATCAGACTCAGAAAGAGAACTTAAATGACTCCATTAAACTTTCTAAATGCTCTACTGGAGCCAGAAGCTCAACTCTCTTTCAGAAGAGGAGCCTCCACACATCCCATATGCCCCACTGGGCTTGCCTGGACATACAAAAGATCTGCTGTGAAACTGTCTACCACTGCCAGCCTAATCTGGACCTGTGGTTTGGATGAACTCTGGTTTTGACTTTAATTTGCAGGACCATACAGAGCAAGAGTGACCCATTGAATCTGCTCTGAAGTGAACATGTTATTACATAGTCACTGATAGAGAAAGGGAAAGAAACCAAACCCTGAAATCTGCAGACTATGGTCTTAATCTAAGACTGTGGACCAGAAGGCACAGAAATAAGATTCAGGTCCTTCTACCATAAAATAGCTGATAATATTTTAAAAAGATAGAACAGGGAGAATCAAGATTTTCTCACTCCCAGCAACCACAAGTGGGCACTCTTCAGAAGATACTTTCAAGGCTCTGTTCTAGTTTATGAGAGATTTCCTCCAGGGAGTCTGTAACCACCAAACTGTTTGTCACACTGGTATCAAATCCCCAGGGCCACATCTGTTTCATGTCTGGGGTCCAGTTCAGTTGTTATAAGGTTAATGCCAAAGTTTTGTATCTGACTTAAGGTGCTGAATGACATGGTAACAGTAGTGATGATTTTGGAGATTCACTGCTTCCTAAAGTACTGGATAAACTACACAACAATGCTTTTTCCCGACAGCACAATCAGCTTATCTGTACCAGAGTTAAGTCACTAACTGACTGTGTAGCATTTAAAGAATGGGATACAAGTTCCTAAAGTTGGTCTTTTCTGGACTGTATTGAAGAACAGCAATGGTTATACCTTTGGAGGAGTCTGCACTTTGCTATTTGTATTCCTGGGCTGCATCAGATATGGAAGCATCGTACTGAGATGAGTAGTCTGAAAAGCAAAGGAAAGACTTTTTTAGTTTCCTGCATATGGCACCATCCCTTTCCCACCAGTTATCCCCTATCCTGCAGCTCCAAAGCACTTTGATTTTATTATGGGAGCTACCCCAAGCAACTGTAAAATTTCTGATCTGCTGCTGAGGTGACAGTTTCCCTGGGCACAATGTCACTTCACAGGCACCTCTTTTGAAGAAAGGCTCTGTGTGACCAGAGCAAGGCAGGGGATGCTCAGCCTGTCCAGGAGGTGTGAGCTGAGGCTGTGACAGGCAGCCCTGGCAGATTGCATAGCAGTCTAACAGGACAGTGCAGTGCCCCTCTGCCCTAAATCCAGAGAATACCCTGAATCCTTCCCAGCAGGGATGTCCCCTCCTCACCACCCAGCTCATGCTCCAGCCTCTAAGCAGAGGACTTGCTGTCCCTTTCACACCAATCTGTCAGACTGTGAGCTGTGATGTCTGGGGAACCTGTCCCACTCTGCTACTAACACCATGGAGGTGACAGCATCCAGCCGTGGAGAAGAGACACCACACTGCCAAGGATACAGCCAGATCCACCTCAGGAGCCTTATAAGACTATATACATCCCCTTTAACTTCCATCTGTGGCTGCTGCCTGCCCTCCTGCCACAGCAAGGACAGTGGCTGTCACCCTGGCACTGCACTGGGGGTTACCATGTCCCCACACAGCACGAAGAGCTCGGTGCACTTCCATGATGCAGCACAGTCACCCATAATGGGATCTCACCAAAACCCGTGGCTAACTGGGAGCTGGAGCAAGACACCCTCAGTGTCAAAAGGTGTGACAGACAGAGCATCAAATGCGCTTCCCCTGCAACAGGACACTCACCGCTGGGTCTTCCTGCATTTCCCAAATCCCAGCTGGAACCCCATTCCTGAGCCAGGGAATGGTGGGGAAATCCAAATGGCCAGCAAAGGGCAGGTCTATTAAGTGGCACAGTGTAAACAAGCTCTGTGGGACAATTTGTCAGATAAACCCTCTTGAGCAGGCACTTGTGTGCTCATACACTTACACTGAACATGATGGGCAGCTGGTACCAATTAACAGTGTTAGGGGAGAGCATCACACACTGTGCAAATTACACAAATTGAGGACTAGCTTAAAGCTAAGCAGACTGAGGAGGAATTTCTCCCCTATTAAGCTTTCTACCCTCAGCTTATAAACATATATTTACACCTCCATCTTGAATTTTGCAACTTTTCATTCCTTGAGAAGATAAAAGCACCTTCCCAGGAGGTGCTAACTTCACTGACTGCATCCACAACACTCCCAAACTTCATAAAATGTAAGTGGGGGCACAGAGGAATTTTCTGGTTGGTGACTAAACTAGATAAATCAGAAAGAATTATTGGGAGCCAAAATTGGTTTTTCCCAAATTTTAACTAATAAATACCAAAAGACAGTCATTTTTGGTCAAACAAAACTAAAACACTTTGCTTCATTTGAAAAAAGCTCTTAAGCTATTCACAAACTTTTTTCTAAAAATCGAAGTCCTGTTTCAAATTTAAAAAAAAATTTGAAAAACAGTACAAAATCAAATCTATTTTTCATTATTATGATTTTTTGCTTTAAAAAAATATTTTTCAAAATTTTCTTCCTTCCCCCTGAATTCGATGTATCTTTTGTTTGGGGGTTACTGTGGGTTTTCTTCTGATTGATTTGTTCTGCTTTGAATTTCTGTCTTGCCCAACCAGATACAGATTTTTAGGCAAGAGGGATAGCACCCAACAATAACCAACCAATATGGTTTTCATGTGCCTGGCCACAGAGTGTGACAGCAATCATGCAGCTGGGAAAGCTCCCACCTCCCAACTCCTCCCACATCAAAGATGTGGATCTGTTCCTGCTATAAGCCCTTGCTAATTAATTAGAAGCTACACAGAGCATTTAATATCCACTCAGATCCTCACTGGGAATTGCACTCATCTAACCAAAGGCAGAATTTGACTCTGACTTTAAACCTGTGCCTCACTTTTACATTTATTACCCAGTCCCTATACATTAGTTGGGGGAGGATGGAGGAATTCTTTAAACTTTCTCCATGCACAGATCTCAACATTTGTCCAATAATTTTCCACTAACCTTAAAAGAATTTTCAGCAATCTAAACTATGTGAGAAGACAGGAAGACATCAAAGCTCAGATTATGAGACCCCCATATTACCTCTTCTGCTGCTGCTGCTGCCGTTGTCCAGGCCAGAGCACTCATGCTCTGCATGAGGAGAAGCACAGCCACCTGTACGTGCTTCATCTTCTCAGCCAGCAGATGTGACAGCAAAGGGAGAAAGGATGTCTTTTATAGTAGAGCCTGGGATTTCCCCAACCAAACCTTAAGGAAGTTGCATGATATTTTTACAGTTTTGGGGTAAGTGATGTCATAAACTCATATAATTAGCAAATTACTAACGTACAAAGAACACATAAAATTGAAGTTACCATCATAAATTAACTGTGTCCAGTTTTCTAACAGGAAACTGTTCCCATGGGGTACGATATCTGATCTTAATCTTGGTTCTATAGAACATCGAGTGCTTATTTGCTACAAGGGCTAAAAAGACATTCCCCTTACACTAAATCATAAAATTCCTGTAGATTCTTTGAAGATTCTGTCAAGGTTATGCAGACAATACAGGTCTTTGTGGTATTTATTACTTCTTACATGTAAAGAGAAGATCAGGTCAGGCTAGACTGCTCACACACCAGAACCACGTCTCCCTTTTTCCAGAGGCAAACAGATCTTTGTCAGTAAGAGGTCTCTACAGTTTTTCAGTTCCCTTGATTCTCACATAGCACAGGTGGGACACAGACTACCTCCCATTTCATTCCCAGCAGGTTTGCGTGTCACCTATTAACACTAGGAGCCCATTAATGCTTACTCGTGCATTAACACTGTGTACCCATCAATGCTTTCTCACCTGCTCTCTTTCCATGGAGTTGCATTCCACCTGACCACAATGATTCACTGTCCTGTCTCTGGAGCACTGATCCGGAGAATTGAAAAAAAAGGTCACATGCAATTAGCGTGGCCCCCACACTCCCCAGCTGTGCCACACCACCATATGAGAGGCAGTGAGCTGCCTGCAGTTCCCACAGCATCCAACCCACCATGGGAATTCTCCACTCCCAACAAGCTTTTGTAGTCAGCTGCAAGCCTCCACCTGTGAAGAAGAAATTAAAATTTCTCTCCCATGTTCTTTGGATCCCTGGAAAAATGGGCTTGGTGTTTGGAAGGAAGGTTCTAGTAGGGACTAAGGGAATGGCTATATCTATGCACTTGTAAAAGTCAAGAAGTCCCTAGACCAAAACATGACCATGATGAAAACATAATTTTCCTTTTTCTTCTTCATTCTGTCAGGCTTTAGCTCTTCTACTGAGTAAGCAACCAAAGGCTGTAGCTGCGCCAAGTGAAGAAAGTGGTTAGGAGACCCTTATTCCTTTCCGGTGTTGGTGGGCAGAGGTCAGGGCAGGAGCAGCAGCACTTCTGAGCAGCAGTGCTGCCTCATATGAAACTCATCTCCCTGGTGAGGAACCCTTAAGGCTTCCTTGTATTACCATAGCACTATCAGCTCCAGGTGGCAATGGGAAAGCTGAGGCTTAGGGCAAATCCATACTAGAAAACTCTTGAGAGAAGTCATGTCCATTGGGGTAACATGTTTTTAACCACAGCTTTGCATAAGCATAAGCTTCCTGACATATTTACAAGGCTGGCAGCAGCATCTTGCAGGGTAAGGATATAATAATTTCTTGCAAAGACATTTTTTCACAGCAGAAGCTGCATCTCTACTAGAGGATTTCATGGCTAATAATTCAATGTAAGATAGACAAGACCTGGAAGGCATGTGATAATGTGTAAGCAAAAAGAACCAGAGCCATGCTGGTACAGCAAGAAAATGAATCCAGGCTTCTTCCTCTCAGGTTAGCATGGTGTGCTTTCCTGGGTAAATCACAGTGCTGCCAAGGGAATGGAGAAACTGATGCTGTAAGTACAGTCAGGGCTAAAGCCCTGAGCCCCAAGAGGAGCAGACTGGGCCCTGTCAGAGCAGCTGACAGCTGTGAAATATCCTTTGCACTATGAGAAAAACTCTTTGGCCACACCAGAGTGGAGTTCAGGTGCAAACCAGCACATACATTTGCAGACAACTGGTAAGTCCGTGCTGGCCAAGTTACCTCTACTCTCAGGCTGTGATATCCTGATATCGCATAATTGTCACTTCCTTCCTAAAAGTTTTTTCTTTTGAGTGAACCAGCTGATCTCCATACAAAATCCTGGGGAAATCCTGGAAACAAATCACTCCCAAAAGGTGTCGTGGATGAGGGTTTGTTCCCTATCAGCCCAGCCCCTCCAACTCCTGAAATAAGCCCTTCTATCACACCTCTGGTTGTGGAAATGTCACCCTGCTATCTTCAACCAGTGTCTCAGGTTATTTCTGATGCTCCAAAATAAAAGAAAGCCCCACACCCAAAAGACTTACACAAACTCACACAGAAAATTAATGGTCAGGTCTTAGCACCAAAGGGCCCAGAAGAGATCTAAAAGGACAAGTGTTTCATCATGTTTTCCATGGATACATGGAAAACCACCAGGCTGGTGGAACAAGCTCCGAGCAGCATGCAAACAGCCCACTTTTCCTGAGGACCAGGCATTATTCCCAGGGGTGAATGCATTTAGCAGGATAGATGAAGCAGCAAGGGAAAGCACAACACAGAGACACAGGTAAATCGAGCTGACTGTACAGATATGTATCTATGAAGACTCCAAAAAAGTAGCATGCTCCATGCCCCATGCATGCAACACCTCAGCAGCTTGCAGACGGCCAGAAGGCAGCTGCCCATGGCACCTACAAACCCACTGGCCTTGCTGAGGCACCACGAGTCCTGCTGGCTACAGAGAGGGCAACTCTGCAGCACACATGGCCACACTCCCACGCTCCACTGCGTAGCAGGAAAGTGAAATTTTGTAGGCAGCTGTGTGCTGTCAGCATAGACAGCCTCTGAGTTTGGGGCCTGATATCTGATCAGGAGAAAAACCTGTCTTCTGAGCATAACAGTGAGTCTCTCTTCCTTCCAGAAGTTTGGACTGCAAATCACCCACGAAAGCATAAAAGTTTCTCAACGGTTTTTCTTTTATGTTTAAAAGGCAATTCTGAGATAGGAAGCAAATATTAGCTAAGTAATGATAGTTAATCAGTTGCTTTGGCATAGCTCAGTAATGATAGTTGATCAGTTGCTTTGACATTTTCCGCAGCATTTGTGTTTGCACATGTGTTCTCAGAAACAATGGGGATCGACATTTTTATTCCTAGATGAAGCACAATTAATGCTAAATAAAAATACTTTCTCTGGATCTACGTAGAACTATTAATCTGAATATAGACTCATTTTCTACATTTTAGATGAGAGAAACTTTATTTATATGTCATACAGGAAAGTTGCACTTCCTTAGGAATTTCCACTTGGGAAAAGAGGGAAATACAAGGATTTTCTCTTTGTGGAGCTGCACCCTCACCAGTACTTCCTTGTTTGCAACAGTCCTAGTGGGCAATTGAGGGCAAAGTCCCTTCTTTTGCAACAGACCTTGACTTTGATTTCAGAGGGAGCTATACAAAAAAACGCCTTTGCAAAAAGCACGCTTACGTCTCAGACACCGGTTCAGCAGGGCCCTTATCAAATCTAGCCCAACTTAATCACTGCTTTTATTACAGCAGAGATTGTCATGATTATTATTCAACAGAGAGATAGGTGATTCATATCATCTGCGCTCTAAAGCTGGTGGCTCGATCCAAAGTCACGGGAGTCGAATATTACTTGATCATGCATGGTGGTATGAACATAACCTTTTACATCTCAGCTTCCCATCAACATTTGGAAATGAGAGTATTTCCCTGCCTCAGAGCCATGTTTTGCAATTGTATGCATTAACAAGAATAAGAGGCATTCAACTATGGGACAACAGGGACCACATTAAACATGCAAAAATACAGGCAAAAAAAAAAAGTATAACTTGTCTCTGTTTAGTAGGCCAACAACAGGATGAATTGAATGTAGGTTATGTGGTTCTATCTATCAAGTAATCATGCACAAATATATTTATCCTAGCTGATGTCACAATCTCAAATTCTCTCTGAATTGTTCAGTACATTCCCAAGACAGGTGTATGACCTGCACTTTCTCACAACAAGAAAATAAAAATCAAAGTGGGATATAGTACCTCACCGTGCTAACTTGACAGAATGGTTCAGACAGAAAGAACTGCACTGCACATTACATTTTGCAAGTCTGATGTAAAAGCATTTCTACTGTTTGCCTGCAGACGTGATAAGACTCCGAGCCTGGTAGAATCAGCATTTCAGTGCATGTCGTCCAGTACCCTCTATACTGTGGATTTAGCAAAGCTTGCCTAAAGCTTGTTAAATCCCTCCTCCCACCAAACTACATATTCCTGAAATAAAGCCAAAAATATGGAGAAAATATTAATTCAAATCCATCCTATGATACAAGAACAGAGCAGCTAATATTCCTTTTTATTTTCTGAAGGTGTTTCTTTCTGAAAATAATGAGTCTGGTCTTCTTTGATTATAGGATCATCCTGTAGTGAAGTAGGGATGTTAGGGGGGTCAGCTTTCTTCAGTAAGGTGCTGTGGAACAACTGTCATCATGAAATCATGATACCAATGTTCGACATAGACCTGTTCTACTCTGCTAATCCCTTTATAAATTGCTTGCACTTTTTCCCTCTCCAAGTGATTCACATTCTTATGCAATATATTTTGGTGTCATCTATCATAAAGCTCATCTATTTGGAAGACATTATGCAAATACTTTCATTTAATCCCTTTATCAGTAGAATGTCAGGTTAGTGTTTTAAAAAACATCTCTCTGGGCCATGTTCAAAATAAAAAGTGTATGAGAAATATTAACACCTAGTTTAAAAATTATGTTAGTAAGGGTGAACCTCAATTTTCTGAGACTCTAGGAAAGCAGCATCTTCCAGGAGAAGAATGAGAACTGAGTAGAATTTGCAGAAAGGAGGAGATTTCCTTTACACCTTTCAAAAAGCCACTGACACCAACCAGGCTGATTCAGCCACCAAAAATGAAAGAAAAAAATTTATCTTTAATGTCACTAAGAAAGACATGAGACTGAGACAACAGCAGCTGAGGTACCACCAGCCAGTAGGATGAGAGATTATTAGTTACAGATTCCATGGCTTGGCAAAAGAGCTTGTTACCCTGAAACAAAGCAATCTAGAGACTCTTGGATAAATGAATTGAGTCTAATCATAATCTGCCTGAGCTCAAAGCCAAGAGACATCAAACAATAATGGTCCTGGTCTGGAAGAATGGGAAGAAAACAGGTGGAAGGGAGAGTGGATGGCAAAATGGTAAGAGCATGAAAATGTGCATGAAAACTGGCACATTTTGTTAAAGAACATCAAAATGCATAAAAAGCAAAATCTAGAAGAGAAGTATAAGGGTGTATATATGAAATACTGAAAGCCGTATCTAAATATGCTGGGGTGGTGAGTGAGAATCAATTCTCATTCAAGGACACTTAAGAAGAAATAACTACTTCCTTAAAAGAAACAAGAGCAAACCCAGAGAACAGGGTATACTCATGCAGCATGGCAAAGGAAGGCAGAAGAAAACACCCAGGAGAAGGAGCGTTAGAGGACAGCTTGGTTACAAAAGTACACAGCTGCTTTGGGATTACGACAGGTTTTCATGGACAGCTAGCCACATGTATAAAGGCAGGAGAAACCTGCATGCAAATTTTCTTAAAGAAGAAGGAGTAATTGCTTAACAATAACCTGGGGCAATGACAAGGCAGGGGACATGTTATTGCTGACAACAGAAAGCTGCTCCTTCAAAAAGCATCTTGGAAACCAACCCAGCATGACATAGAAAGAAATTATTTACTTTGGTATTATATTGCAGATAAATAATTTTCAGAAGTAAAAGTTGACACACAATTAGGAAAGACCTCAAATTAATAATGTTTTTCTTCTCATCTGAGCAGCTATTTTTTTAGCACTTCACTACACTGCAGTTCAAACTCTCAGAGTCTTGCATTTATTTCTGTCCCTTCCCCCTAAAAGTGTACCCAGTGATGAGAATACTTACTCCCTCAGAAAAACTTGTCCTTTATAAACATTTCCCAGTCCCAAGGAACAGAGGAACATGGCCTGGATGTGGTCTGAGTCATTAATATTAACTCAAACTCTTACAGGCACCTATATAATAAAGACTTTACACAGAAAGGTCCTTGAAACATCTGTTCCACAAACCACCATATTACAAGTCTCAACAAAAAATAAGACCTTTATTAAAAAATCAAAAGCCATTTCTCTAATACCTGCACATGCCTGTGGCTGGTGAATATAAATGCAACCACTTAGCCACAGGGAAAAGGCTTCCAGGTGCTTTTTATGGCTTTGCACACTGCAGAAAAACTGCTGCCTCTGTCAAGGTGCAGAGCAGCACCAGCCTTATGACACCAGCAGCAATGGCTGCTCTGTGAACAAGGAATGTGGCTAGCCCAGCCTATAGGTACCAAGTGTTTAGTAGTCCCTTGATTAAAAGCTCACACACCTCAATGTGCAGAGTTAAGGGACAAGAAAGAAAAAGAATCTTCTTCCCCATAATAATCCCATGTCTGAAAGCTGTGGTCCTCTCCTTCTTCCTCATTCTACCCATTTTGAATCTCAGATCAGGGTTGTCTTGACCAGCCTAAGGAGGTAATGAGAGAAATGTGTTTTCCTGATAGTTCTATGAATACTTTCCTTCTCATAGATACAAAGAGAGGATCTTCCCTCTCTATGGGCCAAACAATGTAAAGTGCTCAATCACACCAAAAACATTGATGACCACTTTCCCTTCAGCTGACAAAATTTTCTGGGCTTGGCATGGTTGCAAAAATGGTCCTCCTTCAGGTCTTCATCTTCAGCCAGATGCCACAATGAAGAGGACATGGAAAATATCTGAGCTGGAATAAGAGATGAGGAAATCTATAGACTATCAGCTGGATACCGCTGTAGCTTTATTTAGCCTTTAGCATTGTGAATATTTTCACATTAATATTAGATATCCCTAAAGAGGCCTGTAGCATGTATTTCAAAGGCCTCATTGATCCCAGGCAAGGAGAATATTCTCATCTCTTTCCTGTGGCATGCACACAAAAGTTAAACCGATCCTACACCTACTCACTCAGCCTCCTTAGAGCATTGCATCATCATGGCATTATTACAACCAGGATCAAGGTGTGGCCACAGTATCTTCAAACTGCCCAACACTGTGTGGCACAGACCTGACCCACTCATGTCAGACAGGCTGTACAGGAGCTTGGCTGTGATCAAATAGACCAGACTAGCAGCTATGCACCTGAGTAGTCCCTTTGTTTCAGCCACATTCATCACTCAGGGAAAAGAAAGCTCACACCCAGATAAACTAGTCCCTGGAAAAGAAAGTCATAATTTGGTTTTATAAGCTATTCAAATATTCTATTTTGCAGTACCCGTAGACATGGAGAGGTGTGCTTTGGGCTTTGCAATGGACACAATGATCCATTCTGACCAGATACATAATTTGCATAATGGTAACTGCAAGCAATGCCAAAGCAGCCCCGGTCTCCGAGAAATAAATAGATGGACCACACAATAATGCTCTTATTGGGCAGCACAAAGGGGAGTCATGCTCAGAGATATTCTCTGCAGCTGATTGATCTGAACTGTAAATATAGTGGCATGCCAGATTTCTGCAAACCTCAGGATGGGATAGGCATTGTGTCACCTGCAGCTGCTATTATGCAACTCAGGCTGCTTCTCAGAACAAATTAACATACCAGCTCTCAACTTTTCAGACAACTGAAGGAAATAGAGTTGCGCAAGCAGCCCTGGGGACCCTGGAGCAAGGCAAGCTTTCCTCCAATAATGCTCACACTATACCACAAACCCTGATTGCTTTCTCTGCTGTTGACTACCACAGACTTTCTATAGGCTCCAGAGTTTATTAGCCCAATCCATCCTCAGCTGCAGTGGGCTTAATCCAGTCACAGAGAGAGTACAGGTAATGACCCCTCTATTAAGACATTCACTAGGGCAAATGTCTCATTTTCAGTCCTTTGTAATACAGCCAAATTTCAAGTGTCTGAGCTTGCCTAAATGTTTTTTTAAGACTCCAGGGGACCAGAACAATTTTTTGTTGCTGTTGGTTTGAGAACAAGGTTAAAGGAGAACAAGCAGCTCTTCTGGATGCTATTTTTTTGGCAGAATTCTGAACAGCCTCACTGGCATTCAGAGGAATATGATATTCAAATGAACCTAGAGAAGGGACTGGAAAACCTTGCTTGTTGACTCCAAGAAAAAACTAATTCCCTTATAGAAAAATATCAAAGACACTGTGAACAATCACTTCTACAAGGATGGGGGAAAGAACCCGAGTCTATAATGCCCAGGCCCCAGGTGAGGCACTGAGCCACACCACCTCTCAGGCATATTCTGACAAAGCACTGCACCTTTTTAAGCTCACTCCAGCAGTGCTATATTGCATCCATCCACTGCAACAGTTTAGCAACCCCAAAACAAGAGTCAAAGAAACAGAACTGCATCCTTAATCATATTCCAGTTCACAGTCCGGTGCAACTCATGAGTGAATCCAGATTTGTGCTAAGACAGTACACTTTTCACTGGAACTTGAATGGGCTGGTGTTCCAGTCTGCTATCTGTCACCCTGACAAGAACTTCTGACAGACCAACTGTGATAAATAGCAGGGAAGGTGGGGAAGTGATAACATCTTGAAATGCTGTAGGTTGAATTGCACATGAACACGAGTTGGAGTACTCACAAGAGCTTGCAAATGTAATTCAAAACACATGGTATGCTCTCCCGGGCTTGTTTACACCACAAAGTGTGTTTAAACTGAGAGAGTGTCAACTTAAAAGATAAATAAGTTTTTCCTCAATTTTTTGGATAGGGTCTCTTATTTCAAAATAAGCTAAATCTGAACTTAGTCTTAACTCCACACCTACTGGAGTTAAGCTAACTCAAAAAGAAGACACTCAACAGTGGAATTAGTGCATCTGCCAAGAGAATGAAGCACTGTTAATAGATCCTTAGGTAGTCAAGTTCGAAAAAATATTTGCCTAAACACATATCAAAAACAGGTTAAAGTGTAGCACCAGATGGAATTATGGCCAAAAGGAAAGTGAAGTAGGGAGAAAATCCAAATCGTAAAAAAATAAAAAAGAAAAACTAGTTATAATGTTCACTTATTTAGCCATTAATTTCTGGAAATGCAGTTCTTCACATACACTTCTGAATAGTCAAGAATAGTGTCCGCAAAAAAAAATGCTGGGTTTTTTTTCCACAGATCCTGCCTCTGGAACCTGTTTTTCTTTACAGTCTGGATTTCAGCTTCTGCCTGAAGGTAAATGAGTGTCACATCATAAACTTGACAAGGACCCATCTGCATGTCTATGTATTAAAAACTCAGTCTTCCCATAAGACTCTCAATGACTGTTTTAGCAGTACAGCAACTAATTTCCAATAGCCTGTGGAAGTTTGCCATTGGGTTTGAAATTTCCTGCCGGGCTGGTTTCTGCCAGTTTGTGACAGTATTTTTGTGGCTTTATCATTATGATCTCACCAGGAGTCTGAAGCAATGGCAAAATGTATTTACACAGAAACAGTTTACCTTGTTTCCTCAAAAACACACAATATTATATCAGAATAGTTCAATTTGCTCACAAGAAAATTATTAAATACTCCATTATGAATGATTCTGTGCATTCCTCTATAATAATCATAAATTAATCCTCTATATTTTTCATTAGCAGTTTTTAAAGAACGGCATTAGCATCCTAGTCAACTAGGATCTCAGTTCTGATCTCCTCAGTTGTTTAATTAAAAAGGAGATCTTCACTCTTCTTATATATTAGGTTATAGACTCAAAATGAGAGTAGAAAGCCTGTCCCTCCTTTAAAATGCAATTAGAGTTTCTCAACTCATTAGATTTCATTTTAATTGAAGTAACATTGCTCCCTGGGTTGCTTAAAAACAGGAGTGAAACATCCATCCATCTTATACCACTTGTTCAAAGACACTGTGAACGATCACTTCTACAAAGATGGGGGAAAGAACCCAAGTCTATAATGCCCAGGCAGTTTCTCCCCATCTGGACTCTATTCTTACTATCAGAGACACGTCAAAAGAGCTTCCTCAGTGCAAGTCTGAGGAGAAAGGTGAAAAACTCTGCCATCTTTATGCACCAAGACAACCTGAAACCTCTGAGACGAAAGTTGTGTCCATTCTTGGCATGACACTTTTAGAGGTTTCTGCCCCCGACTGTCTGCCACACCACTGTGCTGGCAGTACCACGTGGTAACAGAGAAGAAGGTGTGACACTCTCCAAGCCTTCTCTGCTCGCACCTCAGCACCTCAGCTAAAGTGGCTGGAGGAGGCAAAGCCTGCATGCAGGATGTGTTACTCTCTTCTTTGGGAGGGGCAAAGGAGAACATGAGGCAGGATCCGCAGCGCAGAACTGGTGAGGACTGCAACACCTCCCACGTGGCTGAAAGCAGCAGCCCCAAGCCTTCAAGAAAGGGGGGGTGCAAGATGGAACAGAAGCACCTGAGGCAGCACAGCTCTCAGAAGAACAAAGCACCATGTTCAATGAGTCTCATAAAGGGATTCACTTCCCCAGCTGGTTCAGCTGAACTCATCTGCCCAACCTGAGCTAGGGTGAGGTCACCTCTCCAAGCCCAGTAACACTGCTATCTGATGGCAGAGCAAGTGATAGGTCTCAGACCATAACATGGGAAAACCATGGCTGGGAGATGCTTCCTGCTTCCCTGCTACACTCACACAAAATGTGCTATAGGTACAAGCAGCTTCCCTTCTTTTGTATTTGCTTGCACCTGTTATAATCTAGTTAGGATGAAATTGGTCTTCCTTTCCTAGCATCATAAACAAAGGCAACACAAACATATAAATCTTTCTCTTAAATTCCTTTTTCTTCTTTTTGAAATGCCAGAAGACTGCCCTGTGAATCCAATGTGCAATTCTCTTTTGCATAGCATGTTGAATAATGGATCAAGTTTATGTCTACCGCAGATGAAAATCATGCTTTTTCTGAAATCTATTCACTGCTTCACAGACCCCAAATCCTCTAGGTGCTATACATTTCAGCTGTCATAAATCCATTTAATGTCCCTGTGCATGACACTATTCATTTAGACCACCAATTTAGTTAAATTGACAGATGTGAAAAAAACCCCACATGTAACCAAACAACTCCCCGGTGATCACACAGCTGCTGGTGCTGAAGGGACTGTGTGCTTTATTCAGCAACAGTCAGGCACTTCCATCCACATTTGCCACCTTCTGTCAATATAATGTCAGGTGGAGCTGTGCAGCTCTCACTAAGCTTACTTCTATTCAAGACATCCTCCTTAAGGATTTTGCAAGCAAATTAAGTGCAGTAGGTGGGATCCTGCACCCGCTTCTCCTGTGGCTTGTAAGGTTTGATCAGGGCCCAAGACCAGCTCTCAAAGATGAGGAAAATTAGCATCTGGTCTTTATTTCACTTTCTTTGTGAAATGTCCTTGTGTGCATCAAGAATAATTAAATGAAAAAACAGACAACAGGCTGATAAAAGGGTATTTTTTATCCTTATCTTTGACGTCTAGATCCTGCCACTCACGCTACAGTTCAGCAGTGCTTACTCTCTATGGAGTCCTGGGCATTTTCACAGTAGTTTGGGGACCTTCTCCAACTCAGGCAGACTAGGTATAGCAAATCAGGCTATTAGGCCCCTATTCAGCAATGTCTTTAAGCAAATCCTTATGACCCCCCAATGTAAGTAGCCAAGAGCTTTGATGATTCACATCTTCAAACAACAAGGAAGCCACATTTCAAAGTGGCACCACGTATCTCTAAAATGAGCATATGGCTCCTAATATTTTCTGAAAGGTTTTTGTTTTACAATATGCATCAATTTATTGTTCAGTATCCAGTTTTCCACAATTTTTAGCATAATGAAAGTCATCAAGAAAAACTAAGTTTGCTTTTCTATAGGAAGAGCAAAATGTGTTCAGATTATACTTCTCTTTGGCATACAACAAAGAACAACTAGAGGATGTGCTTTCTTCACATAGAATTCACCATTGTCTCAATGTGAAATGGGAGAAATGCATGCTTTTCTGTTCAAATCACTATAAATCAGCTTTCATAGTGAACTTTCTGCATAAAATTAGCCTGCCCAACCATGTAAACAAATAAATGAATCAATGTAACATTGTTTTTTATATGGCATATTGTCATCATTAATTAGTAATCTAATTCTGCATGTGTTCTGCAGTTTGATAGACAAGTTGTGCATGGGAAAAAAAACAACATTCTTAAGACTTTGGCACCTACAGCAAAGCTATTAAATTCATATTAATGCCTCAAAATAAGTAATCAGCAACTCTGAAAATCAGGTCATTCATTTTTGTGCCTAAATATAGATCTAGATGATTAACTTTAGGCATTCACAGTTGAAAAATGTTCATCCAAATGTGTCATCAGGGAGGGTTGAATAGATTTCTAGAAGAAACACTTGAGAGAAAAATTTTAAACGATAACAATTTAGATGATAAACAGTATTATAATTTATTATTCATATAGTTCTATTGGTGTGCCTGGCATTCTAAAGGAAAGAGAAGAAATACAGCTAAATATGTTATTCTAAATATACTTTAAAGGCTAGAACTAAGGCCATAAAGATTTAGAACACAATTACTGGTGTTCAGCTGATTGTAGTATTTTTCAAAGGAAAGGATTTAAACAGAGATTTTTTCTCCTCTGCCCTGTGAAAAAGTAAGATAATACTTGTGAACTTAAACTTCATAAAACAAAATTTTCCAGCTTTGACCTATATCCATAAAGATATTTAGATGCATCATTTCTAGTCAACATGCAGCTTCACATTGATATCAAGAGATAAACAATGGGAAATTGGGATGGGATTCATCTCCAAAATAGGTAGACAGCAAAGTCATTTCAAGGAATGGCATACATCACACTAAGGTAAGTGTCTTGGAAAGATTTATGATATGACACTCTTTCTGTTAACCAGAGTGGAATACAATTAATTTCAACTGGATATCTGACTTTCAGAGATGAAATAAATCCTTTTATTTGAGCATACATCAAATTTGGTTTTCTTTTACAAGGATTTATTTCTTTTGGATTGAAGCATGAAAAAATCCCAGCATTACTAGATGCCAAAATTTAGGAATATTCAGCACCCAAAAATTCCAGGGCTTTGCATAAAAATTCATGCTCTCTTGTGGCCAAGAATAAAGTATTTTAGCAGAGACTTTAAAAGAATAAACAAACTTTTGCAAATGGAGTAGTCACACTCAAGACAAAGGAAAAAACAAGTGTTCACCTGAACAGAGGGGAACAGGTATGAGCACCAAGAAAAGATGTGCTCCTTTTCAAAGATATATTAAACAACTCATACATTTCTGGTGACTCCCACTCCTGGCAGGCAGTGTAGTAAGCAGATAGTGACCATTTGAGTTTTACTCGGTGCCAGCTTCTGTGTCTGACATCCCAACCAGTGAGTACAATGGATTGCTCTTCCTAAGAGCACTAACAGCACTAATGAAGAGGTACTGAACAAGTCTAAATGCAAAAGAAAATGCATTATAGCAGGGACATTCACAGAAATAATTTAATAATAAGTGCCCATTTTGCAAAGAGGAATATGGATGTTATTTAACAGGGTCCTTTCATCAGCAAAACACTCATTTCTATCCTTCTAGCAAAATGTGTCACCATGTGTTACAGAGAACTCATTCCTTTTGTGTCTAGGGACAAAACAGTTGCCATGTAAAAATTTCCCATGAAGACAGTAATGAGGCTAGAACCTGGAAAGCACTTTAAATGTGCTCACCTGGATTACAGATAAGAAGAAACATTTACAGATTTAAGTCCACCCGTGCTACCACTCTGAGATGACAATGGCAGCAAACCACTTCTTAAATCTACCTTCAGCAGTGACACTCGATTTCTTGTGGGGTGTTACAGTGTTGGACAGCACACATTTTCAGTCAAGACATATGGCAAAGCTGAGGCTCAGGAATCTGTTAACTGTCAATGATAAAGCCACCAAATCCTTTCACAAAGGGTGGAAGCATGAGCTGGTTCAGAGAGGGTCAAGTCTCTATAAAACAGGCTTGCTGGATCAACTCTCTCTCTCCCCCCATTGGCAGTGGAGTCTAGAGGCAAGCTGTCTGATTGGAGGCTAGACACATAATTTTTAGACAGTAATATTTAGGCAAGACAAAAGCAGGAAATAGTCTACAGCATCTTTAAGTTGAAGATTAGGGTATATCTAGGGTATATTTTGCTGAAAGAAAACTAATTCTTATAATCTGCTTCCTGAAACAAAGAGCTAACCAATCACCTAATCCCACCACCACAAAACAGCATGTGAAGGCCTGCTACCCTCATGGCACAGCTAAACAAGCCACGCATCAGCTGGTTAGCAAATCTGAAAAGCACAAGCTGTCAGTGTTTTCCTGACGACTCTCAGCTTCTGCAGGACTCCTCTCATGCCAGCAGTGCCTGTCTTTGTACAGTGCATTTCCCACCAGCAGGTCATACAGAAGTACAGTTGGGAGGGTGCAATGGATACAATGCCAGCTCCTGACCACCCCTGTCACCAAAAAAATTGACTACCTTTCCACTGCTCCCAAGCAGTCTCTGATGAGGATCTCCTACTGGGAGTTGTCATTTTGATAGAAGGCATCAATGACCCACTTTCTCCGACTGACACCTCTGGCAGAGGTCCCACTCTTCCTTCCATTGTCTTGCACATCTTTGATGAGAATTATTAAACTCTCACATCCTCAGAGTCCTTCCCACTCGGCCCTCTTTGTAGCAGGGTAAAATAGCAATAGTGAGACTGAATAAATCTGATGCAGTGAATATCACTTTTCTTAGGTCTGGTCAGGAGCAAACACAAAAAACAGTTTTGCATCTGTAGTCTCCATAAATCTCATTATTTGGGTCCAGCTAACCTAGGCCCAGAACAAATATTTTGTGTCAAATTAGGCAAAGCATCCTCTCTAATGTTATATAAATTAACATTAATGTTATATATGTTTATATAATGTTATAAATTAATGTTACATAAAATTAATGTGATAACTGATCTTACAAACAGAAAGCATTGTTTGAAAACTGTAATGATACTTTTACAGTAACTCTATGACAGAGAGCATAGAGAAGTCATATTTAATTATTCTATAAGTTTTTTTAAACAATTTTTATTAACATTTGTCATTTTTATGGACTCAAATATTTTTGACCACTTACAAAGGCAAATATTCTTCTTTAACCTAGTCAGTGTTGATGGGAAAACAAAATAAAGAGGGTGTTTGCAGTTTATGGGTACATCTGGTGATGCTGAAGCTCATGAGCCAAATTGATATTATTTAACTGAGTGTCATCTACCACCAGCTAAATGCAATCCTCACAGTTCCCATATTAAAGAGCTTGAAACTGGGCATATTTGAATCAGCGTTTTAAATTTTGTCCTTCTTGTCTTTCCAGACACTTGAAAAGGAAGCTGTAATTTAAAACCCTAACAGGTTATTCTGCTGCCAAGCCACTAGGATGAAAAGGAAGAAGTCTTCATACTCACAGGGCCTTCACATAGTTAAGAGCATGTAACCCCAGTGACCTGCAACATCAAATGAGAAAACACAAGCTAAGTCTTTCAACTTTTAGCTTTATGCAGTTTGAATCTACAATTAACTCAGTTCTGAGCATCTGCTCTTTTTAACCCCTTACATTCAAAGGTCATTTGGTCTTTCAGCAGTCAAGGTTTGCTGGTATGACAAACATCATTTCATAATTATTGAAAAAGGAGACAAGTTAGTGCCATGTAAAATTGGCTATAGCAGAGTTATATGTTTTTCTGATCCTTCCTGTTATTTGCAATTACATTGAAATGCTAAAAATAAAAAAAAATTAATTCTGTCCATTTGCATGATGCCTTTTCTAGTAAACATGCAATGGTGCATCACAGAGTTTACACACTGATCAGTGTTACCAATTTACAAGGAGCTCCAGCAGTCTTTTGTCTTTCTCTCAAGCAATTATCATGGATGTTAGCTTGGAGTGACTGGTTTGGTTTGAGCCACTGCTGTTTTTCTAACTCCATTAGGTTCTGGCACAGCTAAAAGTCAGTCTCTTCTGCCACTGAAGGCAATAGCAGAGCTCTGAGGTCTGTATTACAAATAATTGGCTGAGAGATAGTCATGATTCTGTATTTTCATCCTAAAATTCACCAGTATCAGGTATAGTGCAACTGCTTGGATCTCTGCTCAATATGAGTGAAAAAAACCCCAGGTTTCTGTCCCAGAATTTTTAAATACAAACTGTTAAAACAAAGTCTGGAAGTCTTACTGTCTGAGATTCATTTGAGACATTCTTAATTCTCCAATAGTATGAAAATATTTTTGTGACTGCTTCAAACACTAAGTGAGTCAATTTGAACATCCATTCATCTTGCTCAGAAACAAACCCTTCATTTTATACTATACAGCTGGTAACTAAAAAAGATCCATCACTCTTACAAATATTTAGGCTTTGTCAAACTAGCTCATTGGAGTCAATCGGACTATTAGGCACACACCTCGAAGCACTTGAGTTCAGCACCTTATTTAGAAGGCTGTAAAAGAGATGAAAAAAAAAAGAATCAATTTCACTTAATTTGAGAAAACTCACTGAGGTAATAAGGTAATAAATAGGCAATTCAATAATCTTAAATGATTTTATGCAATGGATAAAGCAAAGACAGTATCTCCAGAGAACAATTCTTGTTAAATCACTCTTAGCTGACATCGTCACACCCCCAGCCCAATATTTCAGTGCAGAATTCATAAATAATACCAGAATCAAGCCATCTTTTTCAGCTGCTTCTAGATTACCATTCACACCAGAATTAGCATATCAAGGTAGGAAGAAATGCATGAATATTTATTATCTCCATTTCTACATGGAAGCTTAAATGAAGAATTTGCAAGAATATGAGGGGCAGACCTACCAATATTATTTATATGCTTAAGCAAAACCTTTGAGCTAAAATTCTGATGGCATAGCAATGACTTTGAAGGAGTGAAAAAGCTGTGTCTGTGAGCATGTTATTTCTGTGAGATATCACTGAAATAATGGCAACAATTACTCTAATTGGCTGTACTGACAATGAGTGCAATTCATGGAGCCCTGGAAAATAGGCAGCTAGGAAACAAGGAGAAGAGCATAGCTGAAGGCAGCTGAGCTATGGCAGTGCACATAAGACAGGCAACGTTTTGGCACAATGAGAGCACATGAACTCCTGGTCCTTTCTCCTTTTCACCCTTCAAACTTTCAGTGGCAAAACTTCCAATCACTGCCCAGCAGCTCCTCCTCATTGCCAAGCTCTCCTTCCCCCTCACCAGTCACTGCCCTGAGGACCACAGGGCTCTACCAACTGGCTCTACCAGTGTCCATCTTGCTGTCAACAACCCTCAGACTTTCCATGGAGAGGTTTAGTGTAGAAACCATCCTGTCTCCATTTCCCCCCCTAGCTGTCAGATAGCCATGGATAACCTACACACTGTCTCAATATCATGTGCTCTTTCTCAGCCATTCTTGTATCTTAGAAAAGACTGGGAAATCTGGGGAACCAATGTGAGACTCCATTCATTTTCTTGAACAAAGAGAGGAACATCTATAATCTAGGGGGTTTACAGATGTGCCCACCTTTCTCAGGTGTCCACATTTCTCCATTGATTAGAAAGAAGGTGTCCCCTGCAGGGGAACAGGATTATCCCTTCCTCCCAGGTATAGGTAGCAAAAACATAGAAACATTTGCACTCAGATTAGGCAAATACCATAGTAATAGTAAATCCCATTTCTAAACCCTAATTTAGAAGTGGTAATACAATACAATGGGGGTACACTAATGTTTTATTACATCATTTATGATTGACCCATCACAGAAAAATCCCAGCTGATTCCTGCATTTTGCCTAGTAACCTGTCAATGGACTAAAAATAATGCTATGTATTCATCACACCAGAGCAGCTGGTCCACCTCAGACCAAGCAGCATCTGTTTTGGTTTCAGTAGTGGAGAGAGTATGAGAAAAGAGAGCTTTGCAGGAAGGAGAAAGAAGGGGAGGATAGGGAACATACACAGGAAAAACAGAACAGGGAGGGGGAGATGAGAAAAAACGTCACTGAAAGCAACTTTTACTGCAGTTTAAGATTAATGACTGCTCATCCACAAGCACTCTACAATCTGAAGTAAGTGGAAGAAACTGGAGCTGCTACTCAATAGCCAGTATAGTCCTTTGCAGACATAAAAACCATACGCTGATGTTCCCACTCAGACGTATAAAACCAATGTGATGTATGTAGCTTTTAAGTGTTGGTGCAGCATAAAAGTTTTATTGCTGCTTTGGCTTGAAGAAAGCTTCAAACCTTAGTTTAGGAATTGCAAGCCCGTGTAAAAATGGTTATGAAAGGCATTTTTCCTAATCACGTTAGCAAACCCTTCTCTCCATTTTCCCTCTCATTAAAAAGCTTAAATATTTTACAGCTATAGTGTGCGGGCTTATGTCCAGATTACCCTTCATTAAATGACTTTTACAGTAACTGGATACAAGCCTTTTCTATTATTACACAGCAGCTAATTATGTCTCCTTTGTTTTCATTTCATCATTTTAAACAAAGCTTTTAGGGACCCAGCTACTCTGTGAGAGGTGTTGCCAAGCTGAACACATTTCCAGCAAATCCCAGCTGGGCTGCATTCATTTCATCTGATGATCTTTGCAACATGAAGTAGCTTTTTGGAAATAAGAAAAAGGAGAAAAAAAAAAAAAGAAAAAAGGGAAAAAAAAGAAAAAAGAAGAGGTAGACAGGAAGGAAGGAGAAGAAAAATAACAACATCCAACCTACAGTGCTGTTACACTGCTTTAGTGCAAAGACAGCTTCTCACTGGGGAAAAATCCATCAGAATGTTAGTGAAGACTGAAATATGATGTACAGCAATTCTAAACATCATAGCTAAGCTATGTGAATGATCAGTTCTATCAGGCATTTTCTGAATTCTGACAGCATTGCTGTTTTCAGATTACCGCAGTAATGTTTCCAAAGTGTATTATTACATTCACTGCAAGAAAAGAAGGGGAGGAGGCCTGAAAATTACTTCCCTTCTGGTAATGAATTGTCATTTATGTCCCACATTGAGCCAGCTCCTCACATTGCCTGGGAAGCCAAGGGAACCAACAAAAATATATGATTTCCCCAGAGCTGGGGAGCCAAGGGAAATGATCAGGCATCTGAAGACTCCCCAGGGTGCAAAGAGCAATACCAAAAGGCATTGCTAAAGAGAGAACCTTTTAGTATCTATGCAAATAAAATCTACATTTAGATTCTATTTTAATTGCTCATTCTCATCCATGATACACTAAATAATCAAAGCTATCATATCAGAAATGATAACAGGATTTGTTATGTGTGTTTCCATGTACAAGGCAGTATATTGTGCCTTCCGAACAGTGTGTAAGATGGCTGGCCCTTGCTCCACAGAGCCTTAAAAGTCCACGAGTGTGTGGAGTGTACGAGTCTTCTCCTTTACTCATGGGCATTTCACAGCACTCCTTTAACTTTTTTTGCACTGCTCTTCCATACTTTTAAGCCTTCCTTGACCAGGTAGCTTTCTAGCCCTTCTAGAGCAGATGGTACTCAACTAGCCTTTGAGGGGAAGTCTCCCATCTTCCTGCTACCAGCATTCTTTGGGCTTGTGAGTCCCACCCTTTACTTGACATTTATTTGCAGTTTGGGTCACATGTAGTGCTTTCTAGGATTTAGGGGGTATAAAACCCCAAAAGACAGTAAATTCTATTGGTGTGAGTCTAGAAGTTTATAGCATTCTTAAGGGACTGTTACCCTGTCTAAAAGATTTCAAAAATATGTCAGTGTAAGGAATTCAGTACGAAACTGAAAAGACTGAACACTTGACCTTATCTCTACAGAATGGAGTAGATGGTTCACAAATATGTGAACTTGCAGTGACTTACAGTGTCACCATGCATTCTCACTACACACCAACAGGGAACCAATCCTTCTTTACCTCCTGAACACTTTCACATGTAGACAGGGGAAGAAATGAGCTGCCGAAGGCAGTAGATATGACAGCCCTTCTTCAACCTTTATGACTTGTAAAGAGGTATGCATGGATGGTTTCATTTATATTTTCCCATCTCAGTGCTAGGTCTTTCTTCAGCTAAATAGGAGCTAGGCTAACCATCCTTCCCAAAAATCAGCTCTAGCTGCCTAAATAGTTCACTCTTGCCCTTCATCCCAAATATTGCCAGAGCAATATGACCAGTACCTTCATGAGATCATTGGTCAATATAAAGTATGCACTCTACTCCAGAAAAGTACTTCTCTCCACACACTTCACCCACTCTTCTTATTAATACCAAACTTCATGGACTGTTTCAAAGAGACCCATGAAGTAAGAAGGCACCTTTATCTTGAACCGACAGAAGGCAGGAAGCCACCTCCTGTTCTATTAATCCACAGACCTCCAACCCCATTTGCCTTATACAACAGCAAAAAGCAAAGCACAATTCCCTCGAATTGTTTCAGATGAAGGAAATGAAATAGGAAAATGAAAAATGGTTTAGCAAAAATGTAACTCTGCAAGACCCTTAGCCAGATTACCTTTCCAAATCATGCTTGTTTTTCAGAGATATTTCTTCATGGAATAGAAAAATATGGAAAACAACCCATCTGCCCAACCCAACCATCTGTAGGGATGGCCTTCATTTTTCTCTTAAAAAGCCCTAACATTTCTCTCCCTTTCCAGCCGACAAGGAGAGGGCTAATCACATAAGGGGACCCCCAAAAGCCTGTCTCCTTGTCGCTGTTCCATAGCACGGGATTTGGCAGAAACACAGCAGGGGTCCGATGCAGCTGTTGGAGAGCCTGCCCTGCCTGCCTGGCTTTGCCTCTGCTCCTGCTATTTTGCTACTATATATGCAGTATAAATACCAAAAAGAAAAGCCTGTCAGGCAGACCATTTCCCATTATTTGGAAATTAGCAAGCTTTATGTTGTTTCAAAACCTAATTGTTTCCATTATCAGAACACTGCAATGTTGTATGCACCCACAAGAAATCATCACACAAATGTATTTCTTTCTTTCATTTACTGGGCTTTTTTCTTTTTCTGTGAACAGTTTTCCTCCCTTTTTTTCTGAGGTTCCATTCAAGAGAAACATAATAAAAACTCAGGTACAAACAGACTGTTGGCAATTATTTTCTTGTGCCTTTCAGTACAAGAAAATTTGTTTTCCTTAATTGCAAAAGAGAGCAACAATTAATTTAGCTAATGTGAATTACAGAAAAAAAAAAAAAAAAACAAACCAACAAACAAACAAGTACTTCAAACGATTTCTAACCAGTGAAAAAAAAAAATTCTTATTTTGGTCCTGATGCTAAAAAAAAGTATTTGCATAAATAGTCTTACTGAAGCTTTATCCTTTAAAACTTATTCCCAGGATTGTGGATTTGGCAAATACAGGCTTCAAATCGCTGTTGTACTGATGAACTGATTTGCTTGCAAAGTCCTTTTTTAAGAGAGGATATTATTACCAAGCTGGAAGCTAAGACATAAGCCCAGGAAGCTACCCAGGAGCAAATGGGGCAAACGTTTGTACTTTTTGACAACAGCACACATACTTAGACTTTTTGACTGTTGCTTTACTAAGGAGAAGAAGAAAAAAGAAGTGCATTTGCTGGTTCAAACATCCCCCTTAGCAGAAAAAGGCCTGCAGGGAAAAGAAAACATATAAAAATGCACTGAAGCAAAGTAATGCTCCTTGAAGCTGGCTGTGCCCCTAAAATATGCTCCCGAGATTATATCCCGAGGCAGCAGGGGGCATGGTTAAGAGCAATTCTCCCCGGCTCCAAAAGAATGAAAGCAAGTGTCAGCACTGCCATAAAATCAATGCATGGATGATTGCTCCCAGGATGACTCGAAGCAGCAGTGACATGAGTCTGGACATGGTGCTGGTGAGGAATCAGCCCTAATGGTTTTCCATCTGATCCCTGGCTGCAGGGGTCAGTTCAGCTGCGCGGGGCTGAAAAGCGAGGTCACAGATCTGATGTGTCAGCGTGCAGCCAGCTCGTGACACTTGTTGCACTCTAAAGAGAAGATTGCCAAACGGGATGGCAGAGCCCAGGATACAACACAAATCTGGCTGTCTTCCTTGTACTCTGTTAATCCACTGTTCCTATACCTTATGGAGCTCTATTTAGTGGGGTTTTCCTGGTTTTGAGGTCTGAATTACATCTCGTTCATTAATAAGGTGCTGTTAAGAAGGGACAGATTAACATGTAGTATCATAATATAAGGGGGACTTTTAACCTTTATATTATGGTAATTATCTTAGCTTGTGTCTGATACTCTTTCCAAGGCGTGCTAGCCTGGTCTAGAGAGCATGGACCAGAGTTACACACCACTAGTAACCTCTGTCTCCTTACCACCAAGGTGACTGTGTGCTTGCTCGCAAAATTTGTGCTGGTGTAATTAAAATTGGTTTTCAAACTGACTCAGCCTTTAGCTAGCACAGCTTCTTTGCACAGGAACATTTTCATCAACTTACCATCAGGGTTTGAGTAGATAGCATGGGCTTCAGTCCCATGAAGCATTCAAGACTGCTCTGCTCACCAGTTGCCATCTGTCAGCTGAACCATGACAACAGATTATAAACCCATTCCTAGCCTGCCCCTAGTGTCTAATAAAAAGCTGTTAAAAGTCCCACTCTCACTCCTCTGGCTGGCTTTTCAAGACCACACAGCACCCTGGGGATGTCAAGCATAGCTGGGTCTTCTCAGAGCCAACAGAGCAGCTCCCCTCATTCCACCAACAAGCTTAGTACCTTCAGCTCTTTTCCCCTTCATTGCACTATGCAACAGACCTGGAAATCAAGCCTTTGATGGATAACAGTGACTATTAGGAGTGAATGAGAATCCTAATTACAAGCACTCACATTGTGTATGGGGTTAATTTCCCTTCCCTGAAGGACATCAGGAGGTGAAAGAAGGGAGACATATGCCCTGAAATCCCAAAATGGCAAAACAATTCCCTTTCTTTATTGTATTCTGCCACTCCTCATGAAAGAGATGACAAGAATAGTATAACCACTAGTGCAAACAAACTTCTGCACTCAGCATCACAAGGACAGCGAGAGAGAGATATTTACACCAGATGTGTAAGCAGGAGAAATGCTGTGGGTGGGTAACAAGACTTCTATCCTTCTGGTACTGCCATATTTCTCTGTTTTCCACTCTTCAGCTTCTTGCATGTTCCTCTGGCCACTCAGAGCAATCACTGGTGACAGTTCAATCGCAGGCAGCAGCAGACGCAACAGGAGTCCAAGGGGAAGTATCAGAGACGAAGGTGAGGCTGTTTGGGACAGGCAGTTTGCACCATTTCTTCATCATACATCAAAATGCTCAGCACCTGGCTCCACCTCTGATGTGCCAGCCCCCTGCTTCCACAGCAGCAGGATCCAGAGGGACTGCTGGACGGCAGACAGGAGCAGGCAGCAATAGGACAGTGGCAGCAGCACTCAGCAAAAAGAAACACATCCTGTGTGTGTGGGCTGAATCAGATCTCAAATTTCAGCCACAGTAGCCCACAGCAGTGCAGCCCCCAGCTGCACAGAGAGCACCTACCACAGGATGCCACCCAGGTACTGCAAGGCTACCTGCGTCTACCAGCTGCACTCCATGGCTGCAATGGAGACTAGGGAATCTTCCCATGAGTGCTCTGGAAACTACCAACGTCCAAATAGAAAATTCATCCTGGTACACAAGAGATTATACTGAGGAAGGATCTGTAGTGGGATCATAACATGATACCAGTGAAAATCAACTGAGACTTATTTTTATTTAAACAGTAGTAAGAATGGCTTAGATCCTGCAAGCAGTGAAATAGACATGGGTTTTACTCACATGTCCAGGTCCCATGGGGTCAGAAGGTCACATTTCCCATGCAAATCAGCAGCAACTTTTCCATTAATTTTATCTGTAATTTTTAAATAGCAGTACCTATAGACTAAGAACAGTATTCATCCCACTTAATGCTGAATGTCTAAACCCAAGGTGTCTAGTCTGAGCTCACTGCTCCAGGCTAACCTAGTCAGTGGGAAGAGTTAAGCACTTGCATTTGGGCAAGTCATCTCTCATGGAGTAGGTGTTGAAGACATGCCCTTTAGTAGTGCTAGTTCACAAATCGACATAATTTAAACTACAGACTTCTAGAGGCAGGTGGGATGAATCCTGTGGCATATTTTTAAATAACTGGGTCTGAATTCTTTGCAAGTTGCCCCTGTAGTATCAAACCTTTCTGTCTTGACGCTTTCCAAAAGGATAATGTAATATTAATCTTAAATAATTTATCTGGGGAATTAGTTCAAGTGCTCTGAAAAAGCCCTGTTTCTCATCTCCCTGGACATGAGATTTTCTTTCTGTTATCAAAGTCGCCTACCAGGAAAGAAGGAGTCACAAGTGCAGCTTCTGTTTCTCATGTTGTTTATTAAGTTCTCATCTCAATTTCTGTGTGCTGCTCCTGCCTGATCTTAGCTCTGTCAGAATCACTCTGCAGAATGGTCACAAAACCTTGAGTGAAGACTGTTTTAAAGACTTTTTACCCAATTAACAGTTCCAACATAAGATATTTTCCACAATGTACCAATAACTATTAATCCTAGTTAACACGTTTCTTCTACTTCAGATCTATTCTGCCAATCACTCAGTGCCACCACCACAGCAGAAATGGAGGAGAAGGAGAAGGAAAGACCCAGGGTCACCACCCTGAATCCTCCGTGTTTGTCCCATTCACCTCTATGCTACAAAACCCAAAACTATTATTTTTGTTTGTGATAAACTAACTACAATCTGTCTCACATTCTCGATGCTTGCAGTTCATCCAAAAGTGTTGGGAGCTTTTTCCAGGGGCACAGATCAAAGGCTGTGTCCCCCTGGGATGTCGGGGTGGGGGGGTGGTCCCAGACACCCCTGAGCAACAGGAAAAGTTTTCCAGCTTTCCTGGACTCCAACAGTGCTCAACATTTTTGAAATAACAGAGATTTGCAGCGCAGCCACATCTACAGTATGTCCCACCTCAGTCCTACCCAAATGGCTTATCACAGAGATGCTGCAAGCCTCTACCTTTGGCAAGCAGGATGGCATACCACACTTCCTTGCTTGTGACAGTAGGGTGCTTTAGGCACCTTAGACTGTACTTACAGCATCACAGCTCCTCTTAGCAGCCAATCACACAGTGACCCCACTTCTGACACAGCATCCAGACATGACATGTGAATGCTGAATAAAAAATTGCTGTGATGCACCACGGCCATTCCCTAAAAGGACAATAAGAAATCAAGGTCTTCTTCCAGGAATGTCAGACAGCATTCACCTTACCAAATCTATATCTAACAATCTACATCTGGTTTGCTAAAACCACCAACTGGAGTGTTTTTCTCCTTCACAGACATGCAGCAGCACCATAGTGGGAGAGCTTTAACTCAGCTAAGTCTAGCTGCCAAAGAATAAAGGATCTGACACAAGCCAGTTGCTACCTGGGCTTCCTCCACGGTCACTGTGGAGATATACTTCTTGATGCTCACCAAAGGTCACTGGTTTTTGTGAACAGCTAAAGCTGGATGAAACGAATCTCACCTGAAATTTGCAAAGCAATTCAGCAAGGTTTACTAGAAGAACAGGAACAAATATAATATTTATTATACTGTGTTCACTCATCTCCACATTAAAAAGACAAACCAATGTCCTCTCGTAGTTACAGAAAGTGAAGACCTTAAATAAGAATATAAAATGTTACATGAATACTTAAGATTACTATGTTTCTGCCTATTTTACTTAGTCATTTACCATAAGATGTAATACTCAGAAATTCTCACTCTATTCCCTACATATGTCTGTGTTTGTTTTCATAGCCTTTCAGGAACAGGAGGCTTTTCCAAGCAAATGATTACAACAGGGGAAAAAAAAAAAAAGGTTATTGCTAGGATGCTAGATTAAATTTTTAGAGGCAATCTAATGTACTTAAGAGAAATGATGCTTTTACCATGTGGGAGGGGAAATTCTAATGCAAATCCTTTTTAGGTCACAGTTTAAAGACCTGCAAGAGAAGGAAAGCGACATCACACAAGACACAACCCAGCCTACCTGAATTTGCATTCTCTTCCTGTCACCTAACCCCTTACTCCTTAGAGAGAGCGTGTGCAGAACCCAGGCAGCCTGCAGTTCTCCCAGCCTAACCGGAGATGTTGGTCTCCTGCAGCATGAGATGAACCAAGCCAAACTGAGCCCACTGCTGCTGCCACTAGGCCAACACAAATCAGCCATGCCAAAGGCAACATAGGTCAAATTAGCTGTTTCAAAGGTAACTTAGGTATATCAAATGTACATATTTAATGCCAACAAGCAACAAGAACATTGTTGGTGTTGCATTATAAATCTTACTCCTCATGGTTACCTCTCCAGCTGGAGAGCACTAGCCAGAATCTAGCCTCTGATTAATTAATCCAATTAATTCCTTAAAATTGTTGAATTACTTTTAGCTTTAACAAGTTTGAGGACTTTCAAAGGACATCAAGCTCCTGCTTGCCTTCTATTTTTAATTAGATTAGAGGTAATTTTTGTATTCAAATGAAGAGTAACAGATGTAGATCTGCATGGTAATGCTGAATCAGAAAGTAATCTTTTAGTAAACAGGCTTTTTACCAATGTTGACTGTTCAAATCAAATTACAATACGTGCATTTCTAAATTTCATTGACTCAATCCTCCTCCCTTTCACTTGAATATAAATATTGATCATGGATACTTTGATATTTTGGCTGATTTTAAAATCTCCTGATGGAACTAGAAAAATTCATCTTTTAATGTGATGAGTAATATTTTCCTTATTTTTACATTTAATTTTTGGATAATGGTTGAAATTAGGTATTTGCACATCAGCTATGATTTTACTCAATCTTGGATCCAGTCCACTTCCAGGGTATTTAATTACAACCCAAGTTCTCTCCCCAGAAGCCTGCAACTGGAGTTTGGCAAGTTTCTGCCTGAAAAATACATATAAACAAAGGCATTTGAATCCTGCTGGCTATGCTTGTTGAAGCACCAGATATTTAAATGGCATCTAGAATAGACAGCACAATCTGCAGGAAGAATTGCATTATCTTACTTCACTTTCTGAGAGTAATAGGTTTGTAGACAATACCATGAATATGCTTTGAAAGGGACTTTGATGGAATTCCATGCATTCCAGTCGCAAACATAAAAGTTAATTGAAGCAAATGGAATTGCATAGATGGGGATTGAGAAGCAATCGCCGTTTTGCTCCCAAGTCTCCTTAAAACTCATACCAAGTTTCTTCTATTTATGGACTTGTTCCAAAGCTTGTTATAGCCAGTCAAAACACTTTCACAGAATTCAAGAGGCAACCTAAATGCATAGGTTACGGCCTGCAAGGGATGTAAGCACAGTCTTGACTTTAAGTAAGAAAGTAGTGCCATTGCACTCAGTAGCATTACTGAGAAACTTGAAGACTGACTTGTATTTTTATGCCTGACTGAATCAGGTCATCATTTCTAATTATGATCCTGATTATATTCTGAACTGAAGTCAGTGGGAATAAGAGCAGGGAAGTATGTCTCTGGAGGGTCACATCGACATAAGAATTAAATCAATAGCAGCTCCATTCCGATGAAATCACTGGAGTTAACACCAGTAGAGACTAAAAGTGTACAGTGGTAAATCAGATCCAGAGCTTGTTACATGGTTTTGACACATCTTTCAGTTTTATCAGAAATCCAAACACAAAACTTAGCACTCTGAAACATCAGTGGATTTTAGACACTCCCTGAAGGGTTTTGAGTACTGAAATCAATGAATGGATTGAAAAGGACTGACCTATAAATGTAGTTTTTCAGCTGTGACAAATGAAATATTGATAATGGTCTTCATTTTGCTTAACTCTTTCTCACTCTTTCAAAACATCATGTGTAATAGACCATAGCAGAATGGAAATTACTTATAAAAGTGTGTTATGGTTTCACAGAAAGCAACAATGATTTTTATTTGCCTGAGAATCATGTTGCATGACAAGAAATGCAAAAATATATAATGCAAGAGACTGCAGCAATGATCGGACCAGGATAGGGAATACTGATGGGCTGTATCAATGCTAGCATACCTAACTAGGTTGAATTTAATGAATTTGGGGATTCATTATGATGGTGACTATATGAGCCTTATCTAGCCATAAGAGCTCTTATACCTGAATGCCCCTCAGGGTCAGCATGGCTTTACAGAGGGAGGCTCAAAAAACAGTGGGGGCGTTCCAGGAACACAAATGTTATCAGTTGAGTAGTTGAGACACCAAGAACTTGCCTAACTCCTAAATAATCTAATATCCTTAAGCATTCAAAGCCTCATCATAAACAACTCCATATGTGTGCACATGAACCTTCTTCAGGCATGGGCTTCACAGCTGAATGGCTGAACTCAATCTTTTTTGATCCCAAAGTCCCCCTGCTGCTGAACATGACAACATCCTTCTTTGTGGACATCCTCCTGAGGGATCTGTCCAAGACCATTCTTACAAGATTCCAGAGGCATCTGTGGGATGAAGGAAATCTCATGTTTCTCAGAAGAGAAGTAACCATGGAAATCCATCCATTTATTAGGAAGTGCACTCTGGATTGTGTCTCACCCACAACAAAAGGTGAGAAATACCTAACCACATCTAGACACTGTAGGAAAGATGTAGAGACAAGGGTTTCAGAGGGAAAGAATAGCAAGCCTAGAGCATTGCCAAAATGCTGGTATCTGAGAAAAATAAGGTTGAATTTACAAGTTAACCAGGCACATCTTCAAAAGCATAAAAAATGGGATCCTTCATTACAAATTACCTTACACAACTATCACTCTCCTTCCACAGTCCATATCTCTTATTCTTTAAAAATAACTGGGCTAAGAAATCAGGAAATTAGAATAAAATAAATAAAAACCTTACAAATCTCATTCTGGTGATTTTCAAATGTATTACATACACCTCTCCTTAACCTGGCATAATAAAGTTTCATTGCCATCTCCCCACAATATAAAAAGAATCGCCAGACACGAAGCAGTATAAGTGAAGTGGACAATTAGTGAAGAGCTGGCATGTTCTGAACCCCTATTCATTTATCAGCGTGGATCTTTTCCTTTTTCCTTTCTTTTTTCTTTTTTGGAATTGGCTTTCAAAACGTTTCCATGGAAAACAGAGAGGAAGGCAGCTATCACAACCAACAACAGAGCCTACCCAGCAATGTGCTTTTTGGGCCCTCCTTTTTCTCCCCCTCTTTTTTTTTTTTTTTTTTTTTTTCCCTCCTTTTCTTAAACTCGTCCGGGCTTAAGTTGAACAGTTTGCACCAGCATATGGCAAAGGTTGAGGTCAGAGAGATAAAACGTTTCATTGCACCAAAGAATGGTTAACAACACGTGAATGTAAATTCTAACACATCGTAAAACTGTTGCAGAGCAGGCTGAAAGGGGTCTTTAGTTATGGCAGGAAATCTGCTTCCCAGCCCCACCCCATCCCTTCCAGTTCATTTCAGGTATTGTGGAGCCCGGAGGGGCTTTGGAGTCCCCTCCCCTGGCAATCTGCGCCCGGCCCCGCCAACAGATTTCTAATGACTTTCTGATGAAGATTTAGGAGGTTTTGTGTCCTGGAGCTGTGAAGGATTTCAGCCGGGCACCCCTCTCCGGCAACCAGCCCCAGCCGCCTCTTTTGTCCCCTCCTCGCTCCGCTGCACCTCTGGCCCCGTGGCTTCCCTGCAGACCGTCCAAGCGGGAGGGGACCCCTCCCCAGGGCCCCGCGCTCCCCCGGGCCCTAGCCACGGCAATTTGTAGCCATGCTGGTGGCAGGACCACCCCGCCATGGGGCCCGGGCCCCGCCAGGGCCGTGGGACACAGCCTCGCCCCCTCAGAGGCCGCCGCCGCCGCCGGGCCCTCGGGCTTCCCCCGCTCCCTCAGACTCCCCTTGCCAGGACCCGAAATGCCCTCTCGGCCTTGCTCGCCTCCGATGTGGGTGCAGCCCGCTCCCCAGCTCGGTTTTCCTCACTTAAACCAAAAACAAAGAGGGGGAGCCATGGCCCCACCTCTGCGGGGACTGTTCCTCCGTCTCCGCTGTCGCTGCTTTCTTTTTTCCCCTGCGTTTATGTTCATTCTTCCCCCCCGCACCCCCGCCCCATTCCCACATTTTGTCACCATTATTACAATAAATACAAAGGTTCTGCGCCTAAGAAGAGACTACAAAAACATAAATGAATAAATAAATACTTAAATATCGAATGACATGTTTGTGTCAGACATTAACGCAGGCTCTGGCTTGATGTTTTCGTTTATCATTTGCTCTAAGTTCCTGCAGCTGAAAGAGATAAACCCCGGCTATTCAAAAAATGTATAAATCATAACAAAGCAGCCAGTTAAAAAGCGCTTTTTATTTTTTTTTTCTTTTTTACTTCTCCGGAGATAAGCCACAGAAGCACGGCGCTCAATTTTGTGAAACTATTGAGGTGGTGGTAGATCATATATATGGTAGCAATTATTGGAGAGTTTGTTTGTGACACAGACATAGACACACACTAACACGTGCACAGAGACACTGATCACCTTAATCCCCCAGGCCTCTCTAAACTGCACTTGATGTGCTATTTCCCTCTTCAGAGCGGCTCCAAGGCGAGAGTGATTACTGCCCCTTTTTAATCTACTAAGATGTTAAAAGTGTGAGGAACATTGAGTTCAATTATGAAATATGAAATGCTGAGAGGGTCAAGTCTACTCAAGCCCTGCAATGGAAGAAACACTCCCAGGAGACTTTGATTTTTGGTCCGATGACTGATCGTCATGTCCTCAGAAAGAATTAAATTTTATTACCAGGTTTTTGGCAGCATTTAGAGTTTAACGTGGCTAGAATTAAAGAGTGCTTTGTCTGATTTTGATTTCTTCCCCTTCCCTTTTTGTTCAAAAGCTACTCTATTTTTCTCACTGACTTGGAGGTGCCTGTTAGAGAAATGCAGGTGGCAAGTTATCTCTGGAGGGGTTGTACTGCCAGGATGTTATTCACAGCTCATATTTGCATAATCTCTTGTCTCCTCTTAAATCTTCCTTTTTATTCTCCTTCCCTTCTTATTCCCCCAAGAAGCCCTCACAACAATCTGGCTTGAATTTCTTTCCTTCCACAAGCCTCAGTAACCCTGATTGTTCTTATCAAGGGGTTGCAAGGCAGTGATCAGTCACACCTTCCTTCCATTCAGAGAGGCAACAAACACTGCAGATTTTGTTTACTTTTAACATCTGCCAAGACTTTTAATGTCACAGTGCAAGGAAAGCCCCAAAGACAAATCCAAAAATGAGCATATTAATAATGGTTGGCAACCAGGATCCTGCAGGGAACCATTGCTTTACCTTTTGGTACTGTTTGCCCTTCCTTAAAGTTCTTTCTTGCCCTACATTATGAAAATACTTCTGCTGGCTAGGAAGAAACTCACTAGTGTCACTGAGAAACTTGGTAGTAAATGTTAAAATGCTCAGTTTACCATGCTGAGAACATTAGTGAAAAATCAGCAAAAGGTTTGGGGCTAAGCAGGGGGAATCCACATGCCCATTGCACAGGGAAGCCTTTACTTGGGAAGGAAAGTTACACTCTTAGTTGATTCCTATTTAGGTTAAATATACATAATTCTGTTTGCTTTTCAAGATTCTGGAGTCTGTTCTTAAGTCTCTCACTGCAGTAACCAAATTAAACAAAAACAACAGAAAATCAGAGAAAGACAAGACAGGATGAGGAGAGGAGAGGAGAGAAGAGGAGAGG